>LPNX011091662.1:17672-41188 GCA_001517045.1 Pseudotsuga menziesii | reverse complement strand
ATATATATATATATATATAGACTCCATTTTAAGGAGTTCTAGGTCTTGGAAAATAAATTTAACAACAAGAAGTAAATTGTAGACAAGAACCTAGAAATAAAACATAAACTCTTAATTTATAAAATAGGAAATAAAACTCAGAAATAAACCAGAAAAAAAAATCGTTTAATTCTTGGTTAGGAAAATGAATTCCAGGAATGAAATATAGAACAAAATTGTTACATTCATAGATAGGTCAAGAACTCTAGACAAGATGACCTAGTTTATATCAGACAGCTCCTACATAATCATTAATAATTTAACCTACTTCAAATAGTGAAACTTGTATAGATTACAAGGAAAAATAAAGAACCTCATACCTCCAAGATGAAGCTATTTCAATGGCTGAAAACCTGCACACTCAAATACCTAGCATTAACAAATTCATAGACAGATCTGGCCTCTATATAGATAACCGAATCGCTTTGGAAGTACCATGCTCCACCCAACCATGACCCATAACCGTTCCTGGTTTCAATACGGATCCCCCCAAGCTGGTTCCAACATGCAAGTAGCTTAGAGCTCTTAAGGTAAGGTTTCCCTAACTTGGATATCAGGTTCTGAATTACTTCTCCTTTTTCCTTTCAGGAAAATTTTCTCCAAGAACTCTCTTGATAATAATTAGGCAAAATATCAAATACCAAAAATATGGAAGATCCCCAAGCCTCTCTTTGGCTTGGGTCTTTACAGACAGACTTTTCAGTCAAAGGGGCAGTTAAATCAATAATCATTTGATTTCTTGATTTAACATTTTTATTTAATTTAGGAACGTTTAATTTTTAAGTTAGGAACTTTTAACTAGTTCCTATTTGGACTCTTGTAGGTAGTATATTATTTAATTATCTTTAAATAATAATAATAATAATAATAATAGATGGAGCCTTTCTTTATTTCCTACAGTATTAATATTATTATTATGCTTACTCTTTATACATGTCATGTATAAAATATATATTTATATATATTATTTGTTTACATTTGTCTTTAGGTATCATATAACATGATCCCTAAACTTAGGACACTTTCTTTATTAAGGTTGTAAGGTAGGTGGTTAGGTCTACTGGGCTAGGAAACTCTAAACATCCTTGCATGTTGGATTCCCTCGTATAACATGGTAGTTCTTTAGTACTTGATGAGATATAGAAATTCAAAATTTCATTTAATCACTTATAAATAAATGAGATGAGATCAATAATTTACTTGAGTCATTTTCACTTGACATAATTAATTATTTTCAGTAACTCCTAGCACTTATCCAGAGCCCATAGTCAAAGCTAAAAAATAGGAAGTTACAAACTTAGTACAATTCCAGAGCACCTTGCTCAACACTAATGCTAGGATGTACTTGCAGGATACACCTAGGAATACAATGGCCAAGGATCTGATGTTCTAGAGCTTATGCTCAACATCAACTTGGAAGACTCCAGGGCTTATTCCCAACACTTCCAATTATATTTTAATGTGCTTCAAAGCTTCCTCCTCAACACAAAGGTTTTCATAACTGATGTGTTCCAAATATCCTTGCTCAACACAAAACATATCATCAATCATGTGCTTAAGGGTCCACGCCCAACACATAAAACATATGTATTTGGCTTACACCTAATATATGAAACAAATCATCATTTTCATATGCAGTGGGGTTCTAGAGACAATATACAAAAATAAAACATTAAATTAACATTATAATTAATGGGGCTTATTCCCATAAGTGTCAGTTCAAAATTTAGGATACTATAGACATGTTTGCATTGCACTATCTTCCTCTTGGAAGGCAAGTGAACCAATTCCTAAGTCTCATTTTCCTGTAGAGAGTTGAACTCTTCTTACATGATTTTTTCCCATATTAGATTAAGTGATGCTTCCTGATATGTTTTAGGATCATATACAACCATCATGATTCATTTCTCAGTAAGAACAACTTCACTTGGAAAGGAAGCAATGTGAAATTGTGATCTAGTCTTCCTAGGATCTAGTGGATTACCAGCTAAATCCCCATCAACTTCTATGGTTTTCTCATCTTAGTTGGGCCGAATGGGTGAGACATAACCATGATCATAATATTCATCCATATCATAATCAGAAATAATAGAAATATTAGAAAAATATTCATCACTTACATCATCTTGTGGTGGATAACTAGAGCATTCCCCCTATTCTAGTTCGAGCTCTCGCATGAGTTCTTTTTCTAATTGCACACTTCTTTATATGAAATTATTTTGATATGAGGGATCAAATATAATGTATCCCTTTTCATATTCATGATATCCAACCATCATGCACTCCTTTAATTGTGGCTATAAGGCCTTTCTCTTCTTTGATGGAATCCTAGCCCAAGTTGTTGAGCCAAAAATCATGAAATGAGATATATTTGGTTTGTGACTAAACCAAAATTCATATGGTGCTTTTCCATCTACATATTTGTGAAGAGATATATTTTGGATCTATGAGGTATAGTTGGTGGTTTCAACCTATAACTTAGTATTTAAATCCATGGCTTCAATCTTGCAGGTTTCCATCTCATTGAGAGCCTTGTTTTTGTGCTCTTCCATGCCATTTTTTTTGGGTGTGTAGGGGACCAAATGTTGCATTTTGATGCCAAATTCCTCATGGATCTGCTGCAAACTCTTATTCACATACTCTTTTCCATTATCAATCCTAATTACTTTGATCTTATTCCCACGCTAATTCTTAACCAGGGATTTCCAAACCTTAAGTGTCTCAAAGACTTCAGATTTGAGTTTGAGAAAGTAAACCCAACAAAACCTTGAGAAATCATCTATGCAGGTCAAAAAATACCTTGATCCTCCATATGAAGGTGTAGAGAGAGGTCCAATAAGATCTGAATGCACCAACCTAATAACTTGAATAGCTCGCATTTCTTTCCCTTTCTCATAGTTTCACTCTGGATGCTTTCCAATCACACAATGAATGCATGGGCCATTGGAGATCTTGATAGAAGGAAGCCCTTCTACCATTCCTTCTCTGCTCAATGATTGGAGGTATATGTAGTTTATATGGCCAAATATCTCATGCCACATATTTCTTAACTCATTGGCATGAGTTAGGAGCACTTTCCCTATGGAGTAGGGAAGGAAATGGGAGAATTTGTACATCCTAGCTTGATGATCGGAAAACCCCAATGCCACCACCTTGTTGGTATAGATTTATTCTATATACAATGTGTATGGAGTAAATGTTAATCTCTTGGATTCACTGTTGTGTTCGATTTGGCACATTGATAGTAGGTTTGCTGACAAGTCTAGTAGAAACAATAAATTATTGAAATACCCATCTTCTAGATCAAGCCTTCAAATACCCTTGGCTCGGATCTCTGAATCACAAACCAATAGAAAAGTTGGGCCACTTTCTAAATACATGGATGTGAAGAAACCTTTTACACAGGAAATGTTCCTTGATGTTCCTAAATCAATGATGAATGATGAATAATCTTAAGAACCAACAACAAATGCATGGCACCTCTCTTTATTTTCTGAGCTTGAAGCTCCATACTTCTTCCTTGCATCCTTTGGGACTAGGATGTTGTTCTTCCCCAACAACTAAGCCATAAAGTCCATGGTTTTCTTCATGCATGCACTCTCTATATTCCACTGTTTGTGATATTAGATGCATTTGGTATTCTCCTTATTCTTATCCTCCTTTTCATTGTAAGGATTCAAACCCCCATCAGGAAATTTGGGTTTGTCTTTCTTCTTCTTGTCTTGCTTCCTCAGATCCTTGGATTTATTCTTGAATTTGGATGGATTCAAAACCCTTGCAGAGAGAGATTGGTATTTTTTGGACTTGATGGTACCCATATACACTAGATTTCCTTGCTCTTGGGTCAATGACTCCATGAAGCTAGCTAGTGATGGAATTTTCCAGTTTCGAGTTTTGATATTTCTTGAGTGAAATGTGCTTACAAACACATATTACTCAGGACCTACCTTCAAAAGAATGGACAATATGATCTCTCTTCCTTTTTCTATATTCCACATTTCTTAAGCTAACACACCAATGACTTGAATTTGGGGAAGAAATCTTGTATTGTCTCATAGTGAGATGGACTCAAGGATATGAGCTCATTTTCGAAATGGTAACCTCTCATCTCATTAATATTCCAAAACAAATATTCAAGCCTTAGTGATACTTCATTTGGGGTAGAAATACTGTCGCCATGGAAGAGCAAGTCTCTTGAAATGCTGAGACAAAGCATTCCAAATGCTTCATCAATCCTGTTGAAGAACTTCGATTTGTCAACTACATAGTTTGGTTCAACTTATGTCCCCATGGTGACCCTGTATAGGCCTTTTGACCTCAAGTGAATCACCATTTTGGCCTTCCACTCAAAATAGTTGAATTATGTTAACAAGAACTAGGTCTACTCGATTTCTTCTTGCGCTCTTGGTGACAAATTGTTGAATATACCTGCAATGAAAACTCACAAATCTATCTGAAGAATTCCTCTAACAATAAATCAAACACACTAGTTTTCCAGCTCGAAAGAGATATGATACCTATGAGAATTGAATCACATATATATCTAGGATCCAAATAAACTCTCACAATTCGCATTGGTTTACAAAACATGCACAAAATAGCTGAAACATAGAAAATTACATTCACACATGAAGTCAATAACATATATTATTATGAATTTTCAACATGTAAATATGTATGGAGATTATATATAGTACAATAGGGAAAAATAATGAGGCCTTGGAGGCCATGTGAATCCATATAAGTGTCATCCCAAGATTTGACCATCAAACCCCCCATAGGTGGACCAATGAGCCTCCTAATAATCCCAAATGGTCATGAATCCTTGTGTGAACGTGGGAAAGGCATGATAGAACATAAATGAAGTTATTTTGGGTGTGGGTGAGCACATGGGTGAGTGGGAGTGGCTCTAGGAAAGAAATAAGTTCCCAAGAGAGTCCAAAAACCACCTAAACCAAGACTTGGCGCCTCAAGTTGGACCAAATCCATGAAATTAGGTAAGGGGAGCACATGCCAAATAAATGTAATAAATGTGGGTTCTTGGTTTTTCAGAATGATCAACCTAGAGTGCCTCAACTGTTTAGAATGATCAACCAAGAGCACCTTAACTATGATAAATTCCAATTTCCCTAAGTCTAAACCATATAAAACAATGCATAGAAGAAAATGAACTAGTCTAAGGTATAAGACTATGGTACTAGGATGGATTATTAACATAAAATAATACAACCACCACAATTTTATCATGTTTGCATAAACTCATCATACGGGTAACAATACTGAAGAATCAACCTTTACTTCAAACAAATATATTGTAAAGATTACAGTCCAATTACAAATATTTTATAAACACTGAATCAGTGAAATCCATTACATTGCACTAATACCATCATTAGATGGAAGCCCTGTTATAAATACTAATATTGACAGGTAAAATAAGTTTAACATCAAGAAACACATCTTAAGAATCGAACACAGACCTTGGGGGTCGCTTCATTATCTAATATAAGAAATAAACACAAAGGTTTTGAAAGCGAGTGGTTGTAAGTCCATCAAATATGGAATCCATTGTTTCAAAATATTTTAACTTGTAAACAAGTTTTACAATGAACACCAACCCTAAGTGGTGATAATCCCATTGAAGATGGCACCCACAACATTGTTAATCCCATAAAATTATATACAACGATATAACAGAGAGGTTGCAACACCCTATTCCTGTCAAGTAAATGAAAAACCCGTATGGTTTTATTAAAAACTACAATCTAAAAATTATCTTCAGTATGGAAGAATTCCTTCTCATGCATGACCACGAGCCCATCCATATTATGGCTAAAATGAACCAACTAAATTGGAGTCACCTGCATAACCAAGCAGGGATGTCAGATAAGTGAATAATTGTTTAAAATAACTTATAAATAGATTTGAGGGTGTTTTTACTCATTTTAGTGTTTTAAGAAGCATTCCTGGGAGGATTTTACCCTGTCTCCATCCTCTCCAACATCCCCAAACATGCAATAACCCACCTTACAGTTTGAATCACAATGTATAATGTATATGAAAAAATGGATTTATAAATGAATGAATTAAAATCTTACCATATTTGAGTGCAGAGAGAGCCACAGGTCAGCCCCTTATAAATGCCCTTATCCCTCCTCTTCCTTCTAGTAAAATATGCTACAGTCAGACATTGCTAGCTGAATTTCAAAAGAAGGTTTTATCAAAATTTAATTGCAGAGTTAAGACAAAACTTACCAAGTTAATGAAGATGAACTACCATAATAGGTGGTTTGTTGTTGTTATGCAACAACCAGAAAGGTTGATATTGATGGAAGCATTTAAATGAGCAAGAAACCTCCAACACACCTCGTGTGGAAATTGAACCCAAGTGATATATCAATTACACTCACAAAATTGCTAATCAAACATGCAAAATTCACACAAAAGGAGACTGAAATTCGAGCATAACTTAATACTGTATTGAATAAGTTTACATAAGAAAACCATATGAAGTAATAGGCTTCTAAAATATATAATTACATGAGATATTTGAAAGCATTACGTTTCTATTCGAATTGGTCAGAAATCAAGCTTACAAAATCAAGTCAAATCCCCCATAGGTGAAAAAAGGACTTTCCAAATCTATGAAAATCCTCACGAATTAGATAAAGCAAGTGGAAAAGATAATAAGTGGTGGAAATAAATCTCATTCATGATTTTTTTTGGAGAATAGGAAGGAGTATGATGTGGGAAAAAAACAAGGCAAGTTCCCCTAGACTAGCTTTTCCTTTATGCCTTAAAACTGTTGTAAAGAAAGACATCTTTCAGAAAAAGAAGATACGCACTTTAAGGAACTAGGAATAAATTAGAGTTGCTAAATATGTTTTGAGGATGATTCCAAATTGCTCAATGACCTAGTTTAGAAAGTATTGACTTCTAGGAACATGTAGAAGTCAACTAGCATAGAGAGGGAATATAGGAATCTAGGAACACGACAAAAATAATTTAATTAATGTCAAATATGGGTAACTATGAATGGATTATCCTAAAATCCCCCCTTAATCCTGAATTTATGAGTAAATATCAGAAAATTATAGGGCCTAGAAATAAGGATCAGTCACCCTTTTACATATTGCATGTCCATACAACCAAGGAAAGAGGCAAAAACCTAGTGGGATAATCCTCCCTTAAACATGGATAGGAAACAAAATTTTGGAAATATTTTTATCAATCATTCTTCACCACATGATCAAAAATCACCAGCAGTGATTTGTGATTGCTGAATTTATTCTCACATAATACTTTGGTGAAGATATCTGCTACTTGTTGTGAATATCTACAATAGAGTAGAGCAATGGTACCATCATGCACAAGCTCCTTGATATAGTGCGTATGGATCTCAATGTGCTTGGTTATTTGTCTTTGAAATGGATCAGTGGACATTCGAATGCTACTTTGATTGTTGCAATAGACTGTTGAAAACTTTGATTCGAAACCACATTCTCCAAGTATCCCCTGCAACCATAAAAATTGAGTAGTTGCATTTAAAACTCCTCTTTACTCCGCCTCTATAGATGATAGTGCTATGGCACTCTGCTTCTTACTTGACCAACTGATTGGTCCTTCTGCAAGAATGAACACATATCCTGAGATAGACTTTTGATATGTGAACACATATCCTGAGGTAGACTTTCGATATGTGTTGTCACCTGCCAAATCACTGTCAGTAAATCCAACTAGCGCTAAGTCATATTTTTCTTTGTAGAAAATCCCATGAGTCCTTGTTCCTTGAACAAAGTTTAGGATCCTCTTGGCTGCTCTCTAATGGATCTCATGAGGCCGATCCATGTATCTTGAAGCCACACTAACTACATAAGATAATTCAGGTCGATTATGTGTAAGATAAAGAAAATACCCAATCAAATTCCTATGCAATGTATTACTTACCATAGGAGAAGAACCTGCTTTCTCAATCTTAACTCTTGAAAGGAATGGAGTCTTGCTTGGATTGCAATATTTCATGCTGAACTTGGTGAGAAAATATGAAGCATAATTTACTAATGAACCTTGATTCCATGTTGGTATTGAGCAATTTCGAGACCCAAGAATTGGCTCAACAATCCCAAATCTCTCATAGAAAAGGCACGGTTCATTGAATCCTTCAAGTAGGAAACCTCTTTCTTTGAACTTCCTGTAATCAGTAGGTCATCCACATAGAGAAAAATAATCATTAAATTACCATGAATCAGCTTCAAATAGACATTAGGATCAGACTTGCATCGAACAAAACTCAGTGACAACAGAAATCCATCAATCTTGGCATACCAAGCCCTGGGGCCTTGCATGAGCCCATAAAATTATTTCTTTAACCTGCACACTAAATATGGATTAGATACAAAACATTTTAGCTGCTTCATATAAATCTCTTCATTGATATCTCCATTCATAAAGTCACACTTAACATCCATGTGATGTAACTCCCATTGCTTCAAAGCTGCAATGGCTAGAGGTAGCCTTATGGAGTCCATCTTTGCCACTGGTTCAAATGTATCATTGTAATAAATACCATGAACCTAAGAGTATCCCTTGGCTACCAATATTTCCTTATATTTAAAAGGGGAACCAATAGCAGAAAACTTATTTTTAAAGATCCACTTCCACTTCACTAGCTTTCTCCCTCGGGGGAGATCAACTAGTTCCTATGTGTTGTTCTTCTGGAGCGAGCTGAATCCTTCTTTGATGGATGTTTCCAATATTGTATCATGTGATGCATATTAATATGTATTTGTATCAGAATCTATAATCAAATAACATTTCTCAACAAGGAGTGGATCTTTCACACAAAGGGCACTCTCAAATTGAGATCTAGTCCTCCTAGTGTCATTAGGATTTCTAGCTAGTTCCCCAACTGCATGAATAGTCCTTGATACCCACTTTGGTATTGTACATATGTTAGGATCTGCAATTAATTTATCATTATCAGACATATCATAATCGAAAAACTCATTATTCTCTTCACTTACAATCAATGGCTATGGTGGTGAAGAGGACTCCCCAACTTCAACTGCTGCTAAAGGCTCTTCTTTGAACTGAGCACATATTTAAATGAAATATTTGTTAGTGCTCAAGTTGATAAGATTTTACCCTTTGAATATTCAAAATACCCAACAAATGGGCACTCTTTTCTTTGGGGTTGCAAATCCTTCCTCTTTTCAGTTGGAATTCTAGCCCAAGCATTTGAGCCAAAAATCCTAAAATGGGTCACATTTGGCTTGTGCTCACTCCAAGTTTCGAAAGGATTCATACCATAAGAATGATTATGTGGAACCCTATTCTAGATATAAGATGCACATTTTATAGCCTCGGCCCAAAAATTTGGTGGCAAATTTGTAGCCTCCATCATGCAAGTTCCATCTCCTTCAGTGATTTGTTCTTTCTCTCTGCAACACCATTTTGTTGTGGTGTGTAAGGAATAGAATGTTGCATCTAGATAACTACATATTTGAAATACTGGATGAACTCAGACTTGACATACTCACCACCATTTTCATATCTGAGGATCTCGAGTTTCCTCCCATACTGGTTTTCAACCAAGGCTCTAAAGACTTTGAAGAGGTAAAAAACTTCAAACTTATGCTTTAGGAAGTAAACCCAACAATACCTGGAAAAGTCATCTATGAAGGTGAGTACATATTTGTATTGACTCATGGAAATATGAGGGAATGGACCAACAATTTAACTATGAATCAACTCAAGAGGTGCAGAGGTTCTCTCATGACTAGCTCTCTCATACTTGTGCTCTGGGTTTTTTCCTAGGATAAAACCTTGATAGACTCCCTTAGAAAGCTTGTCCTTTGGTAACCCTATGACCATGTCTTTGACACTCAAATCGGAAAGATACTTGTATTTAATATGGCCAAATATTTAATGCCAAATATTTCTTTCTTCATTAGCATGAGTAATAAGAGCAGAGGGGTTTGAGTAGGGTAGAAAATGGGAAAATTGTATACCTTCAAGGTGTGATCAACAACACCTTTTGCTATGACTTTACCATTCAAAATATCTGTGATTTCAAATCCATTGGGAAATAAGATGACTTTATTGGGAGATGTAGTGTGAGTCATCTTATACACTGACAAGAGATTAAAGGAAAGACTTGGAACATACAACACATTATTGAAATTACCATGGTCAAGATCAATCCTACCCTTTCCCATGCTGTCAGTCAGGGAGTTATCTCCCAAAACTATTGGTGGACCTTTCAACATCTCAAGAGAGGAAAACATATCCCTTGTCAAAACCGTATGTATGGAAACTCCAGAATCAATGATGAAGCTAGGTGAGGTTGAGGTGCTAGCAACGAAGGCATGTAATCTCTTCTTGTCTTATGAATTTGATCCTCCTTCCCTCTTATTTGAGCAATTAGGAAGGGAGATGTTGTTCTTCTCCAAAATTTGGGTTAACATGTCAATTTTATTTTTCATACAAGAGCTCTCATGATGAAACCCCTTACTGTAGTATGCACACTTGCTCATTTCTCCTTTGTTCTTCTTCTTCCAGGGGTTCTTCTTGGAGCCTGAGGACTCCTATTGAGAATTTTCCTTGTCTCTCTTTTTCTTAGGTGTATTTTTATATTTTTTCATCCTTTTTGAATCCACCTTCAAATCTCTAGCAACCAAAGCTTGATATTTGGAAGGTTTGGTGGTGCCCATCATCACCAATTTATCTTTCTCCAGGGTGAGGGATTCCAAGAACTCAACAAGATTAAGAATCTTCCAGGTTCGAGTTGTCAATTTAGTGGCATATAAGGTTGAAACAAACACTGAATAGTGAGGACCAAGCTTTGAGAGAATGGTCAAAAATAGTTTCTCCTCATTTTTTTCAATCCGACATTGTTTTAACTGCAAAACAAGGGCCTCAAACTTGGTAAAATAGAGTTGCAATGATTCGAAGCTATTGGGACTCAAGGAGATTAATTAATTATTGATTTGATGTCCTCTCATCTCATCTGTATTTAAAAAAATTTCTTCAAGATTCTCCCACACCTCATTAGGATATGTCAATGAATCAATATGAAAGAGGAGGTTTCTTGAAATACTCAAACGCAAAATACCATAGGCCTCATACGTCATATTGTGCCATTTGATTTTTCTCTACAGCTACATTGGGCTCTGCCTCAGTAGCCATGATAACCCTGTAGACACCTTTCTCTCTCAAAAATATCTCCATCTCAGCTTTCCATTCAAATAAATTGAATGGATTCAAGATGATCCTTCGAGATTAGTCCATATCTCAGATCTTGTTCCCTTCAGTCAGCAGAATGTGCTCCCATTCAATGATGTCGAACCTGCAATAACAATTTGGAAGTATTGAAATTGATATACAAAGGCTATGATACCACGTGGAAATTGAACCCAAGTGATAGATCAATTGCACTCACAAAATTGCTAATCAAACATGCAAAATTCACACAAAAGGAGACTGAAATTGGAGCATAAATTAATCCTGTATTGAATAAGTTTGCATAATCCAACCATATGAATTAATAGGCTACACAAATATATAATTACATGAGAGATTCTAAATCACCAGGTTTCTATTCAAATGGGTCAAAAGGAAGGCTTACTAAATCAAGCCAAATCCCCCATAGGTGCAAAAAGGACTTTCCAAATCTATGAAGATCCTCAAAAATTAGCTAAAGCAAGTGGGAAAGATAATAAGTGGTGGAAATACAACTCATTTATCCTTTTGTTTGGAGAAAATGAAGAAGGATGATGTGGGAAAAAAACAAGGCAAGTTCCCCTAAACTAGATTTTCCTTTATGCCTTAAACTATTGTAAAGCAAGGAAGCTTTCAGAAAAAGAAGATATGCACTTTAAGGAACTAGGAATAAAGAATACTTGATAAATATGTTTTTGGGAAGATTCCAAATCTCTCCATGACCCTTTTTAGCAAGTATTGAATTCTAGGAACATGTGGAAGTCAACTAGCATAGAGAGGGAATCTAGGAATCTAGGAATAAGCCAAAAATGATTTAATTAATGTCAAATATGAGTAACTATGGGCTGATTATTCTAACACCTTGAAGAAACCATTAAAACACCATTAAAAAACTGTGTAAGGTATTTTCCAGGTTTAACTACTCAAGAACAGTCATGGGAGAAACACCTCCCTTCCGCAAGCTTACATACCAAGTTAACAGCAGAATGAACCATTCAGACATGCAAAGAAATACGATAAAAACCTAACAATACCCTTACCATTATGGAGGAAAAGTGGAGGATCAATATTGAGTCTCACATGAGCCTTAAAATCCTGGCTGCACTGTTAACTCACAACAAGGACAAAACTTATTGCAAAGGTCAACCATGATACAACACAATCATAAATTGTACCTCTATAATACACCCTAGTTACTTTTGATATTTTATTATTATTTACTTTTAATGAAACAAGTGAATTAAAATTTATATGAATATAATTTGAAATTGGGAGTTTTAATAGCTACACAATTAATTGATAGAAAATTGTGTTTAAAAACAACTATCAAACCTTCAACATTCTTTATGTAGACAAGTTACCAGTACTAAGGAGATTTGGTTATTTTTCTATAAAAAGTACTAGGAAAGGAAAGATGAATGCATAAAAAGGAAGTGTTATGGAAGAAAGAAATATTACACAGAGTTACCAAAGATCACCAGTGGAAGCCTCTATAGAATGAAGCCATGAAATAGCGCAGAGCTTCCAATGAACATCTTGAATATGTTAGGCTATGTATCATAACCATCATTGACCATAAGAGAATTATAGGCTCTGGAATAACATACTCTCTTTAGATACTTGTGGAAACTTGAAGCTACAGGATAACAGCTTTTAACCCAAGGGTGTAGGAAAGGGAGTTGAACCAAACAATTTTGTCTGTTACAAGGTTCTAGTGGCAGGGTTTTGTGTAGTTGTTGATACTACCATTTCTGGGTTATACAGATATGTTCCTTTTAACAAACGCTTGTTTCAGTTATAGTACTAAAGTTAATCTTTTTATTATTTTGTTTATATTTTACTTGCAGTCACAGACTTGAGTTTATCTCTTTCACTATTTTGTTCTTACTTTAAATATAGTCACTAATAGAGAGTAAAATTTTGTTGGGTATTTTTTATTTTACATTCAATCAAAGATATTACAGTTACCCTTTTTATTTTATTAATTATTTATAGTTGATAATGGGATAAATAAAGAGAAATAAAATGTAAGGTATTATTATAAAGAAATATGTGTTCAGACATGAAAACATTCTTACAAACTCAAAGCAATGGATTAGGATTTTACTACAATACATAAACAAACATAGGTAGTATTAAGCATATTTACGTTTCAGTAACAATGAAGTAAATAAGAATAAAAACTAACCATATTCTTGGCTAAACGATACTTAGTATGCGGACAAAGAAAAACATCATCTCAAGTTCAAAACCATAATAACATATTCATTACAAAAACTGTAAACCGAATCAAAACAAGATTACTGAACATTCAATTTCATTCGAATTCGTGGGAACGAATGAAACCCTTTATACAAACTTAATGAACCAAAAGAGCCGTAAATATGATATACATTCTATAGTCAAATCCTTTAATAACAAACTTAAAAACCCAACACAAATTTTATACTTGAGTTAGGGTTACAATTGTAAACTTTAAACAAAACCCAAAACTGTAATGGCGCCAAAGGATTTTCAATGTCTATAATAAACATTCTGAAGGATTACCAATAATGCAGCATTTGAATGGATTTAGAACCTAAACCCCCAATTGTACATATCTTATAAGTGACCAAAGCAAAGAAAGAATATGGGCTATGCAGGATATCCATCCTCAACTGCACGTGCAGGTGTAACGAATGAGGAACCAAAAAGTATTGTCTCCTTCAAACATACATTGGGAAAGAACCACAAGTTTAATATAAAAACTTTCTTGTGAATCCAAAGCCCAAATCCTTTGATGGCTGAAAATACAACAATGGATTGGTCGGTATCTTATCAGTCATCCATAATGTAACTGAGATATACGAACTTTTCTAGGATGTAATAAAAATATTAAGGAAAGAAGTTACCTACATAATGGCCAAGGTGTTGGAGTTCGACAAGAAAATATACCACCCATATAGACTGGTGCTTTAACAAGGTAAGAAGTATTTAGAATACAATTGTAAACAACCCCATGGTTGACAATTGCAGCCCAATCAACTGAAAACTTAACCCAAACCATGGAAACCTTGGTACTTTGGTTTATAACCATTTTATCACCTTCGATAGTCCTGGAGCAGAGACACTTCACGGGTAACATATTCAAGGAGTTCACCTTCCGACATAAGGATACAAATGGAATAACCATGTTAAAATAAAACCNATCACCTTCGATAGTCCTGGAGCAGAGACACTTCACGGGTAACATATTCAAGGAGTTCACCTTCCGACATAAGGATACAAATGGAATAACCATGTTAAAATAAACCCCTAATAATATTTCTTTCGAGCCATAACCCATTCTGCACTTGAAATATTGTAATCTCTAATTAAATATCTAGAAGCCAACTTTGAGCTATAGTTTTGGATGATGAAGTGTATCCCTTTCCATTGCTAGGTCTAACATCTTGGTAGGTATGTCTCTCTTAATCCTAATTGTTGGAGTAGGGTATATAGAGTACCTGCGAGATAGGGTATGAAGTTAACAACAAGGCTAAGTAAGTTTTAGAATTAATCTTATGTATCTTTTCGAGGTCTTTTCTAGTTGAATCTCTCAATGATAGAGACTTTAAACTGTAGGGAACAATCCTTGAACTAAAGGTTTAAGCTCAAAACAATATTTGGTACATTTTTAGTAACCTTTGAGCTTAGAACCAGTAATAATGGACTTTAAAAAAATAATTATGATAGATGTTAAATTTGGTATGTTACAAGATGGTATCAGAGCAAGGTTACAAAACTTTGACCTAATGGGACATTGTGTAGTTAATTTGTAAAATATACTTCAGTACATTGACTATAAATATCTATAAATAACAAAATTATAAATATTATTACATGCAGAGATAGTAATGGAAGAACCTGAAAAGATTATGGGAGAGGAGATGGTACCTGAATATATGACAACATTAGAGAACATAAGTTTCTTTGTGGAACTTGGAGCAAAACGTAACACAAATATGCATTCAGAAATGCTAGAGATAACGAGGATTTTGAAAGCATATTTGGAAATCCTTAAGGAAGATAATGTTAAATTGATTAATTTCAAATTAGATTAGGAAGAGATAAATGAACTGATTCTCAAAAGTCTGACAAATCCACCTAAAAACAATGGCCAAAATTTTTGCAATACTGGAAAAAAGATAAAAGTTATAGTACAAGGTGATGGTAGTGAGGAAATTACAGATAAAATTCATGTGAGAATGAAATATTTAAAGAAAGATAATGGCATGAAAGTGGAAAAACAAAAAGAACACCCTGTAGAGTTGCAGGGAGAATTTAAAAAGTTAAGTCCCCGGATGTTTGATGGAGAGTGTAAAGAGGCAGCTGAAGTTTGGTTACTAAATATCAAACAATATTTTCAGGTATATATATATGACGACAATTTGAGGGCACACCTAGCAATATTTTAGCTGAGCAAAAAACCTGACCCATGGTGGAAAGAGGAAAAAAGTGTGAATAACATACATAATAAAGAGTTGAGTTGGAAAGTTTTAAAAATGATATTTTATAAAACTATATATGTTATAATGGTATTATGATGAGAAAGGAAAAGAATTCAATGATCTGCAACTAGCAATGTTAACCATGGAAGAATATGTAACTAAGTTTGTAAATTTACAATGCTATGTACCTTACTTAATGGATGAAAAAGCTAAGGTTTATAGGTTTATCATTTTCTTACCTCGAGCATATAAGGAAAAGATTGAGTTTTATATTCCTAAGACCATGGATGAGGCAATTAGAAAAGCCAAGTTGTGTTACCATTTGTTCAAACAAAGATAAGAATTAACTAGAAATTGACAAAATAAAAAAAATTGAGAAGATGGATCAGCATAAGAAGGGATTTAAACCCTCTACTTTTAGGAAAAAAACAAGAAGTCATACAAGAATTCAAGACATCATACAAAAATTCATCCGAAAATTCACTTAACACATTATTCATCATATTCATAAATGTTGCAGGAGAATTTTTTAAGCCGAATGAGATTACCTCAAATTCATAATGTCCATATCCTGTTCGAAATGCAGTTTTATGTATATCTTCCTCCTTGATGCGTACCTGATGGTATCCCGATCTGAGATCAATTTTTGAAAATATTTTTACTCCACCAATATGATCAAACATATAATATATTCTTGGTAAATGATATTTATTTTTAAGCATCACCTTGTTTAATTGTTGGTAGTCAATGCACAATCTAAAACTTCCATCCTTCTTTTTGGCAAATAACATGGGCACTCCCCGTGGTGATACACTAGGCCAAATATATCCCTTATCCAGTTTCAAATATATTTGGAACTGTAATGGAATAAGAAGTCATACTAAAGTCATACCAGTAGTTGTATGAAGAAAATTGGAACTTACATTGGTGGATGGAATAATAACCAAAAAGAGATTGAATGTTGTGGTTGTAATGGCCCTCATATGTAAAGAAATTTTCCTCACAATCCAAACAAGAAAATAGCACCCATAAGCATGGTACATGAATCTTCCAATGTCAATATCATCACCACAAATATACCTAGAATTAAAGCAGCTTTAGTGGACATGCAGACGGATCAGCAATCCACTATGTTGGAAGTAGAAGGTAATATTTCAAATACATCTATTTCTTTACTTATTGATCCAAGATCTAATTTAAGTTACATTGCACCTAGATTACTTGAAAAATGTAAGCTTAGTAAGGAAAAACGAAAAAAAATGCATGGTTAGCACCACTCGCGATGGGAATGAATACAGAATTAGTTAAGGATTGTAGATTAAGTTTAAATGGCATTGATACCATAGTCAATCGAAACATACTTCCTCTAGGATTGTATGATATTTTGATAGGTATGGACTGGTTGGAATCTCATAAAGTTATTATTGATTGTTTACATAATTTTTTTAAGTGTATGGATGAAGAAGGTAAATATCATACGGTCAAGGGAATTTATAGACCTATAAATAGAAGGAAAATTTCTGCAGTACAATTAAGAAAATTTATTATAAAATGGTGTCATCTTTATGGAATCAAAGTTAGGGAATTGAAGCCTTAAAATTCAAAAATAGTAATGGACCAATTTCCAATTTTAAAGGAATTTTAGGATGTATTTCCTGAAGAGATACCTGGACTGCCACCTAAACGAGATCTATATTTCAACATAGATCTCATGTCGGGTTCAGCTACGGTATCACAAGCTCCCTATTGTATGTCTAATCCAGAATTGACAGAATTAAGAATGCAAATACATGAATTACTTGACAAGGGATATATTCGACATAATGTATCACCATGGGGAGCACCCATGTTATTTGTAAAAAAGAAGGACGGAAGTTTTATATTGTGCATTTACTACCAATAATTAAATAAGGTGATGGTTAAAAATAAATATCTTTTACCAAGAATAGATGATACATTTGATCAGATTGGTGGTGAAAAAATATTTTCAAAAATTGATCTCAGATTAGGATACCATCAGGTACGGGTCGAGGAGGAAGATATACATAAAACTCCATTCTGAATAGGATATGGACATTATGAATTTGTGGTAATGTCATTCGGTTTAACAAATGCTCCTACAACATTTATGAATATGTTGAATAATGTATTAAGTGAATTTTCAAATGAATTTGTGTTAGTATTTATTGCTGATATTCTGGTATATTCAAGGAGTGAGGAAGAGCATGAATAACATGTAAGGAAGGTTTTGGAAGCTTTAAAAGAACACTAGTTATATGTAAAACTGAGTAAATGTGATTTTTATAAAAGGGAATTGCAGTACTTAGGATGTGTTATCTTGGAGAGGTGAATAGCAGTTGATCCCACTAAAATAAAGGCTATATTTGGAATGGCGTGCACCAAAAGATGTAAATGATATAAGATCATTTATGGGGTTAACAGGATACTACAGTACATTTATAGCAAATTTATGTCAAATAGCTTACCCTATAACAATTCTGCAAAAGAAAAGTGTTTGATTTATCTAGAGCCAACAATGTCACAAGTAATTTTGATAAATTAAAATATTTATTGACAGCAACACTCATATTAAAAATTGTTGATCCAAGTAAAGAATTTGTGGTATGCACTGATGCATGTAAAGAAGGTTTAGGAGGGTTTTTAACTTAAGAAGTTCATGTAATCTATTATGAATCATGGAAACTAAAAGAACATGAAAAGAATTATGTTGTACATGCTATGGAATTGATAGCTTTCATTCATGCCCTTAAGATTTGGTGACATTATTTGATAGGGAATATTTTTTTTTATTAATAGATAACATTGGGTTAAAGTATTTTTTTGATAAAAAACATTAAATGTCTACCAAGCCAAATCCCTAGCGTTCCTTAGTGATTATAATTTTTAAATTAAACACATTAAAGGGAAGGGAAACATAGTAGCAGATGCACTAAGCCGACAACAACAGAAAATGCATTCGGTGCTAATTAACAATTATGACGTTGAATTCAAACTTTGTTGAAGGAAGAATCAACTAATGATGAGGAATAGAGGAATTGGGTGGAAAAATGTAACCAGGAAAATTTTGGAACATAAGAAATTTAGTATCAGATTGATGCAGAAGGGTTCCTACATTTCAAAAGTAGAATTTGTGTTCCTAACCAATAGAACATAAAGCATATTATCTTTAAATAATTACATGATAGCCCATACACAGGACACCCTGGATATCATAAATTTATAACAACTTTAAAGAAAGATTTGCATTTGCCAAAATTGAAAAGAGAAGCAGCTGAATATGTGGCCTGATGTTTCACCTGTCAACATGTCAAATCCATTCACCAACACCCAGTTGTATTTTTGTAGCCTATACCCATACCTGAATGGAAATGGGAAAGTATAACCATCGATTTGTTTAGAGGGTTACCGAAAACCAAGAAGCAGAATGATTCCATTATGGTGGTAGTGGATAAGTTAAGTAAAGAATTTCATTTCATACCTCTAAAGTAAACTTATAAAGCTATCAATATTGCTGATATATTTATGAAGGAAATTTTCATATTAAATGGAATACCAAATATAGTGATCACTGATCATGATGCCAAATTTACTTCAATATTTTGGATGTCACTGTTTAAGGGTATAGATACAAAATTGAATTTTAGTACAACCTATCATCCACAAACCGATAGGCAGACAAAGTGAGTGAATCAGGTTCTAGAGGACATGTTGAGAATGTATGTTATGAATCAGCAAATAAGTGGGAGGATTATATTCATTTGGTGGAATTTTCATATAACAGTAACTACCAAGGATCTCTCAAAATGATTCCTTTTGAGGTATTTTATGGTAGGAGGTGTAAATTACCTTTATGTTGGGGTAATTTGGAGGATAGATTGGATTTAGGGTCATATATGTTGGCACAAATGGAGGAAATGGTACAATCAATAAAACAAAACTTAATAAAGAACACAATACATGAAGAAGCGTTATGGAGATAAGAAGTGAACAGATAAAGAGTACCAAGTAGGAGAACATGTATTCCTAAGAGTCAAACCAAAGAAAAGCAATCTATGCAAAACTAACATCCATATATATGGGGCCTTTTGAAATTTCGGCTAAAATAGGGCATGTAGCTTATCAATTGCCCTTACCTCCTTATATAAGAATTCATGATGTTTTCTAGATTTTTTTACTAAAAAATATGTTCCTGATCAGTCTCATATTATTAACTAGAATAATGTACAAGTGGAACTAAAGGGTGATTTCCACATGGAACCAATGTGCATTCTCGATAAGAGATAAATTCACCTTCAGAAGTAGGTTATTGTACAAGTTAGAGTACAATGGAAGAATTATTCAGTGGAAGAAGCTACTTGTGAAAGAGAAGAGATTATGAGGAAAATTTTTCCTACTTTTTTTAGGAACTATAATAATATTGATTAAGCACCGAGGACAATGCAAATATTTTAGGAGGTGAGGATTGTAATACCCCCTAGTTACTTTTGATATTTTATTATTATTTACTTTTAGTGAAACATGTGAATTAAATTTTATATGAATATAATTTGAAATTGGGAGTTTTAACACCTACACAATTAATTGATAGAAACTTGGGTTTAAAAACAGTTATCAAACCTTCAACATTTTTTATGGAGACAAGTGGCCAGTACTAAGGAGAGTTTGTTGTTTTTCTATAAAAGTCCTGGGAAAGGAAAGATGGATACAGAAAAATGAAGTGTTATGAAAAAAGAGAAATATTAGACAGAGTTTCCAGAGATCCCTAGTGGTGAAGGATCTATGGAATAAACTCATGAAATAGCACAGAGCTTCCAGTGAACATATTGAATATATTAGGATCTCTATCAAAACCCTTAGTGAGCATAAGAGAATGCTAGATTTTGGAATACCTTAATCTATTTAGATATTGGTGGAAACTTGAAGCTACACGATAACAGTTTTAAACCCAAGGGTCTGGGCAAGGGGGTGGAACGAAACAAGTTTATTTGTTACAAGGTTTCAGTTGTAGGGTGGTGTGTAGCTATTGATACTACAATTTATGGATCATGTAGATATGTAACTTTTAACAAGCCCTTGTTTTAGTTACAGTCCTAAAGTTAATATTTTTATTATTTTGTTTATATTTTATTTAGAGTCATAGACTTGAGTTTATCTGTTTCATTTTTTTGTTCTTACTTTAAATATAGTTACAAATAGAGAGTAAACATTTGTTGGGTAGTTTGTATTTTACATACAATCACATATATCACACATACCCTTTTATATTTTATTAATGATTTACAGTCAGTAATGAAAGAAATAAGGAGAAATAAAGTGTACGGTATTATTCTCAAGAAATATTTGCGCAAACATGAAAACATTCTTGAAGCCTTGAAGCAATGGACTAGAGTTTTACTACAATACTAAAACAAACATAGGTGGTATTAAGCCTATTTTCATTTTAGTAACAATGAAGTAAATAAGCATAAAACCCTGACCATATTCTTGGCTAAACGAAACTTAGTATGCAAACAAAGAAAAACATGATCTCAAGTTTAAAACTCTAATAACATATTCATTACAATAAACTCTAAACCAAATAAAAACAAGATTACTAAACATTCAGGTTCATTAGAATTTGTGGAAACAAATGAAACCCTTTTTACAAACTGAGTGAACAAAAAGAACAGTAAATACGATATAAATTACCCGGAAGCCCAAATACGATATAAATTATCCGGAAGCCCAAATAAGTATGATGACAGAGTGTCATTACCCGTGCAAACTTCCGCATAGAGTATAACCTATCAAAAATCAGTAAGAAACCAATGTAAGTTACCATACAATTAAAACAACATTGTATATATGCTTCAATCAGTATTACATTTGGTAATATATATATAGAGAGAGAGAGATTTCTTTTTTATTTATTTATGGAAATTCTAAGTGTGTAACATGTGGATTCGCTCATACTCTAGTTACCATTCTCTCCATCATTAGTCCTATCCCCATACTACGTTCTCCATATTCTCAAATAAGAAAACTACCCAACTACAACACTATTGTAGTATTGGAAGGGAATTTGATGGATGAAGGTGAGGATAGTGGCTAATAAGATTATAAGGAAACCAATATCCATGAGATATGGATGCTCATTTACTTATTTGGAGCCAAAGTATTACTCTATCATGCTTTCCAAAAATTGGATTAACAATTGAATTCTTTGAAAAACCCTCTGTTTCTTTATGTATGCGAGTGTGAAGAGAGTCTCATAGCCAATTCATGGCTAAATGACATGTCTCCAGTGAGTTTTAGTGAGAATATTGGCGTAGCCATAGGATGTATGGGATAGGTTCAATGAGTTTTAAGCATATAGCTAGTTTCTAGTTTCTTTTCTCGAGTGTCCTATAGTATGCTTGGGGATACATAGATACCTATGCTTGGGGTGAGGGGCTTGCCTAGATACCTATAATTGGGTGATGACTCGTTCGTTTTGGGATATTGTTTATTAGAAAATAAATATTTAATTTATGTTTTCTATCTCTATAGTTTATTTTATATTGTGTCTTGTAAAGATCATATATGTATATGATTGATTGAGATTCAGCATGAGAAGTATTGTTATGTTTCGATGTTTTTAATTCCTACTTGTTTAAATATTTTTTTTAAATGGTAATATTGTATTTATATACACATTAATAATATATGAAACTTATTTAAAAAAATATGTTTAATATAAATTAAATTAATTAATTATTATAAAATTTTATCTAAATCCAAGTGGATATAAAGAGTTGTTTGGAAACATATAGATCAATACACATAATATAACTTAAAATGAACAAAATAAACTATATTATAATCACTATGTTAGTGATCTTCCTTTTTCATTCTTAAAAAGATTATTACATGAATTTATTTATTTTTATATATAGATATGAAAAATCTATATGTTAATTTTAGGATAGGTTAACTACTATCATCATTTTTATTTATATATATTTTTTCAAAATGACTTGTATTTTATTAAATATAAAAATTGTTATGAATTTTTTTTTATCAATAATTTATATTAATTAATATTGATACTTAAAAAATTATATAAATAAATAAAATTTATTTCATTAAACTAAAATATTTATAATATATTTATAATAAAAGTTATTTCATTAAACTAAGATATTTATAATATATTTATATGTGTATGATTAATTGATATAATTTATCTAAATAATTTGTGTTTTAATGTTTGAATATTGTATAAATAATATATTTTTAGTTAAAAATTATATAGTTGATTATTATTATTGATGACGATCATGATCATGATGGTTAATCTCCAATAGTAATATTTTTATAATATGATATTATTTAATAAGTTTCTTATTAATTTGAATTACGAAAATAATGGAAAAACTTAATCGTTTTTATTAATAGCATTGTTTTCAATGACGATTTTTAGACAATTGTAAAATAGTAAATTAATGGTTTTTTTTATTAATGACATGGGTTTTACATAATTGTAAAATAGTTTTGATAAACTAAAATGATTTTTCCTTTTAAATAATTACATAAAAAATAATAATATCCAAATTATAAAATGAATAATAATTTTTTTTGATGGTTTCCTTTTTATTGAAGTAGAACTCAACTATTTGCACCCCTTATGGGAATCAAACAACTCAAGTAAGGTATATAGTTTTTAATTGATTTGGAACTCTGCTAGATTTTTAGAGCATTTGGGTGGGTTTAAAATGGGATAAAACCTTATGGACAACGTTTCTTAGA
>LPNX011091662.1:0-2500 GCA_001517045.1 Pseudotsuga menziesii | reverse complement strand
GATGCACTAGATGATAGAAATCCAACCCCCTTACCTCCATTAGAAAGCACACGTCGAAGAACTCCGAAGCGTATACAAGTTGATGAAGGACTCCTCAATTCCATTGAAGGTACACTATCTAAACATAGTATTGCTTATCAAACTCAACAGATACTAAATAAATATTTTGATTCTAAATGTGATGGAGATAAATGTAGATTATTTTTATCATTGTTAAAATCTAGGGGCATGAATATTGTTAGGAAATCGTTAGGGATAAAGATGATAAAGCCTTCTGGACCAAGTTCTCATATAGTTAAAAGCTTAGTAGATGCATTTGGAAAAATTGGTAAGAACACACGATCAAAGGACTGCAATGCGGCTCGTCATGTGTTGTCACAAGCAATTGTAAATAAGAACACCAGGGTCCTTCATTTTCTCAAGCCTACATCTAAACTAGTTAATTTGAATGTAAAAACCCTCCGTAGGTATTCTATTAGAAGAGAACATCTCGACACAATCGCCCAGACAGATTTTTGGGCCTTTATTGGTCGATTGCCACGTCGTGACATGAAGCTAGTTGATGCAGTAAAGGGACTAGTGCAGAGTTTTTGGCATGATCACACAAGGCCTTCTTCAAACCAGAAGGATGTACTAAAACTAAGAAGGGGTTCAAAGGACCATGAACCACATATTAAGCATATTTTTGATATAACACAGACATAACTATATGAGAAATTTAGGAATGAACATAGACAATTGAATTTGAGGCAAAGATATTTTGAGAAATGTAAGCCCTGGTATGTTAGAATAAATAATCTTCGTAACACTTGTTGTTGTAGATACCATGTAGAATATGAATATTACTATGAAACATTTTTGTACATTCGTCGTGTGTTGCATACTAACCATGTGCAGGATTGCTCCTTGACAATACCACCGACCTCATCAAGAGAATTCATTCATAGTGTCATGTGCTATAGGCCTGAGGGGCAAACTTACTATGCAAAATCTTGTTTGGATGGAACTTGCTCCAATTGTGCTGGAATGTCATTATTGAGCCAATGTATGCACGAGACTGGAGACAATGAATTTGGGAATATGGTTACAGACATGAAAATTTTCAAATATATCAGCTATGAAATAGTCCCAGGGAAAGAAAGAAAAAAAATACAATTGGTGACATCTCAGGTACATGCATTTATCTATAAAATTATGTTCAGAACAATTGCATTTCATTCCTTACTTGAAGAAAAACCTGATATTGAGATCATTTTGTGTCAACAGGTACAAGTTAGTGTCTTCGTCAAGGAATTTATTGAAAAGACATGTCAATATGTTCAACATGTCCACTTGGCATGAAGGCAGGATGAGAAGTTTAGAATACGCAGAGATACATTTCCTCGTGGTGCTATACTTTCAGTTGTTTATTTTGCCGAGAACTACACTCTGCAACCTCAAAATGAGATCCAAAGTCAGTATTATCACTCTGAGCAGGTTTCCTTGATGGTGCATATCACATATAGGCATGGC
The DNA here is from genome assembly GCA_001517045.1 of Pseudotsuga menziesii. Taxonomy (NCBI): domain Eukaryota; kingdom Viridiplantae; phylum Streptophyta; class Pinopsida; order Pinales; family Pinaceae; genus Pseudotsuga; species Pseudotsuga menziesii. The sequence goes on along the minus strand of LPNX011091662.1, from coordinate 988 downwards.
CGAAACAATAGTGAAGAGCAAAGAGAAATTCTAAAGGAGTATCACTTCTACATAAGTGATGATAGGTGCCATGGCTTCCACTATGTACGTCATTGCTTCATCATGTTTTATGATCATTTGAAGGGTAGGAACATACAGATGGATCAACACTGGATTTGGTCTGATGGATGTGCTGGTCAGTTCAAAAATGCACGCATATTTCAATGGTTGTGTTCATTGCATAAAAACTACAAAGTTCCACATATGTGGAACTATTTTGAGACTAGGCATGGTAAAGGAGAGCATGATGGAGCCGGCGCATGTGTCAAAACAGCCCTACGGAGAGAGGAATTGAAATTATCTACAATATCTACTATTCAAAATGCTCAATCTATAGTCAGGTGGTGCACGTTAGTAATGGGAGAGGAATCAACTATGCGAGCAGAATCCACAAGAAAGAGACATGTGGATAGTTTTTTGGGAGGTGGTAGACATAGATCGTTCACATGCATGGGAATGCAAGACTGTTCCTGGCACTCGTGGCTTTCATTCAGCTTGAAGTTTTGATAACCCAATATTTGAAATTTGGACTAGAAAACTCGCTTTTTTTTGCCCACCTTGCTGTGATGGTGACCGGGATGTGTGTGAATCATTGGATTGGGTTGATGGACGGGATCGCATATCACTTCCACTTGATCAGCGTGCAATTGTTGAGTTAACTCCGTTGGAAGAAGACCAACCGTCTATTTCTATAGATTTTGATCACGTATTAGACCTTGTACAACCTGGTATGATGCATTTCCTTAACATTTTTTTGTTAAATTTATGTATTCTTGAAACTCACATTAATGGCCTTGTATCACACGAAAAATATTTGATCATATACCTACAATCATATATACACAGTGGTTGCCTCAAAAGATAGTGAATGGGGTGGTGATTACTGGTTGGTACGCTGTATAGAGGGAAAGAAAACCCTCATTATGTCCATGACTGATGATGAAAACAA
>LPNX011091661.1:131347-143721 GCA_001517045.1 Pseudotsuga menziesii | reverse complement strand
CGAACGTTTTTGAAAGTATAAGTTAAAGTATTGTTCAATATGACATGAACAACCTCACATCCTCTAACATAGTGAGTCCATCCATCACCCAAAGCAATATATTCACTATTACTCTTATCTTTAATGAAATTTACATACCAGTTTCTGTGACACTTGTAGTGGTGAGATGCACTTGAGTCGAATACTAGGCTATAGACTTAGTTGATTGATTATGTAATGCCACAAATGCAAAATCACCCACTACTTCTTCTTCACCTCTTTCGGCAACATTTGCATGCCTTGATTTCATTTGACCACGTGCCAAGTCATATTTTTTTTTGGCAATATCTCTTGAAGTGTCTAGGATTATTGCAGTAATAACATCTGAATTTGTTCTCTTTGATACATTGCTAGCATTTTTTTTTGTCTTTGCCTTTGAACTCTGCACTTAATGCACTCATTATAGTGGATGAATTTGATGCTTCTATCTGATCTAGCCTCCTTTCCTTTTGTACAAAAAAGTGTTAATAACTTCTCAAATGTAAGTTGTTGGTTCTCCCCAAGTAGATATAAGGACTCAACAAATGAATCAAAGGACAGCGAAAAACTTCGCATCAACAAAGCAACCATATCCTCATCATCCACCGGCTTCTTAATAGCAAAAAATTGATCCTTAAGATCCTTCAAGTGCAATAAATATTTAGAGACTGGTCCTCCTTCCTATAACTTGGTGGAAACATTAAAACAAAAGATTTTTAAAATACAGTGACCACCCAACTTATGATGCTTGATACTTATTTTAGAGATTTGTCCACAACATAGGTGCTACATTGGAATTTCTTACTTCTAGAACTAATGTAACCGCGACTGATAGTTTGAGAAGCATAAGTGCCTCTTTATGTCTTTTATCATAGTTTTTGGGATAATTTGTTGGTCTGTATTCTTTACCTAAGATCATAGTGGAAAAAATCGCAATTTTTCTTGGCTATCAATTTTTCGGCCCGAAAAAATCCTGATTTTTCAAAAAACCGGACATCGAGAAAATCAGAAAAAAAAAAAAAAATAATCGGGAAAATCGGCAAAAATTGGCAAAAAATGGGAAAATCGAGGAAAAACCAGCAAAAATTTGAGAAAATCGAGAAAAATCAGGGAAAAACGGGAAAATTTGGCAAATAGGGGAAAATCGGTAAGCTAATTTTGACTCTATTGAAGTACAAAATTTGCATTTTTTAATGCTTGTCGCTGTTTGCCGATTTTTTCGCCGATGTTGCCGAGAAGATGTTTTCTATACCCTCGTTGATTTTTTTTTGATGCCAATTTTTTCCACTATGCCTAAAATGGTTTGTTCAAGATCTCTAAATTCAATAATGGTTAGTATCTTATGACTCCATAAACTATAATTCTTTCCAATCAATTTTTCACACTTCGGAAAGAGTAAATGATGCTAACTAGCCATTACTAACACAAATTGAAGAGTGAAGACTACAATTTAGCACAGGCTTACTACCATTGAGAGTACTCCATCCAATCAGTTTAGTAAACCTCCTTCGTGTCGATAGTAGCTTTGAATTTCCACGCAGTGGCTGGGCAATAATTCCACTCTCCAATTCGCAACATGTCATCATTCCTTCACACAGTAGTTTCATGGTCAATACCAAGGTGGTGGCTGATCCTCGATGAGCTTACTTTTATCATGCGGATACACCACAAGATCACAGTTGTTGGCCCAATGAAAACTCCTCAATTTAGCAGCATATCAGGTCGCAATAGGTCTAAATGTCTACTTTCCTATATCGATATTACAGTAAGCAGATTTTGTAAAGTTCAAAGTCTACCATCAATAATAGAAATTCCAGAAAAATGCAGAACATGGTCGAGATTTACCCATGCTTTCATATATTTTAGTATGCACCATGAGAGTCATACACGAGTTGCATACATGCAATAAGATTTAACCACGATTCCAGTGACTACAGGTGCCATGATCTCTTGGCAGATCATGTAAATTGCATCACAGAGATGTAATCACATATAGAGACCATAAAAAAGGAGATAAAATTAATTTGATCTAAGAATGACTCTGGCAGGGTAGGCAGGTCTCATTACAGTACTAAGGGGATTTTGAGAAAACAGATCTCACCGTAGCCTGGCTTCTCGAGTTTATTTCTACATTGTCACTGTAGATAGACATAAAAGAAAGAAAGCCAAGAAATAGTATAGGTTCAACATCAAATTTTGTAAAAGGTACAAGGTTATGAGGGCAAGATGGCATTGTGAAAGGAAGTAAAACCAGATGGCATTGAATCTACTAGGTGGTATTGTACAACAAGTTTAATATTTCTAGAATTAAATGGTGTTTTTGGGACAAATGATAATAAGCTAGGAAACATGAACGCGCTCTAGAAAGTCTATGTTGATTTGTGACACGTACTTGTGATTTTGAAGTTAGTGTTTTTTGTTAGAGATGATCCTCTAGGAATAGAATGATTTTCAGAACATAAGTATTTACTGAAACTTGATTAGCAAGTGATTGTGTGTGCGACAGAAGTTGTTTTTGCTTGGAGGAATTTCAGAATAGTCAAATTTAGAGTGTGTTGTTGTTATCTAAATTGTTACAGAAGTAAGGTTGTCAATCACCAAGTCTTAGCAATAAGGAGTAAAATCAAATGCCCTTAAGCCCAAGATGACCATGGAAAACAATGCTCAAGAGATATAGCACAATGAGTTGTTGAAACAAATAAATCATGCAAATTCCAGCCTCGACCATGGACAACAAACATATAACCAACAATTCTACCTACTGTGCATTAACAGCTCACATTCTGGACTCTGAGCCATGCAAAGGGTCGAGGGCTTAAACAGCAACATCAAACCCTGCAAACAGACTGGCCAAAGAACAACTTGGCCTCATACATTAGTGATGGAACAAGTGAAAGCATCAATAACAAAATAGTGATAGAGCTCAAATGTAACAAAGGGCAAGAAAAACACAAGGTAGAGTCACTCAACCAAAAATCAATTCCTACCCATCAACCAAAAACAATGCACCAAAAAGGAAACATAGAGGAAGGTATGAGTCTACCTTTATCCAAACATAGATGAACACACAATTTGGATGCAGTTACAAACTTTTCAATAGCCAATAGTCAGTCAACAAAAACACTTACAACCCAGGCTAACAGTCATGGCCAAGAAAGCACTTAACTGAATGTGCAAAGGGTCGAGCTCTCAACTCGTCAAAACCAAAATGCAAGAAGATGCTACAAGGGAGAGAGAAGGCTAGGTTATGAAAAGCACTTATCAAAAATCAACCATCAGATCTCTCACCAACAGACCTAATCAAACATAGTACACCCACTGCCCCCATGAAACATTAAATTCTATTCACTAGGGCTAGTACAGAGGTGGACAAGTGGTAATCCCAAACACCAATAGCCAAACACCCAAATCCCAAGGATGGCTTGGCAGGGCTAATCATGTCCAAGATCAAACTTCCAAAACCTAGTTTCTCAAAGCCAGTCATTCCAATGATTTTTATAACTTCCATGGGGTTAACACTAGTTAGGAACTTACAAGAGCACACATAAGACAAGATATCAGCTAGCTACTGTAGATTTAAATGAGATGAGTGCCAATTTGACATTATTCATTGTATATCTAAATTGTACTTGTCATCCTAAAGTATTTAATTGCAAAGCTCTGAACTGATTTTAAAGATTAGAGCAAGAATATCTTGCATATACAGGTGAACACAACAAACTATATATAGATAGCAATGTTATTCATTCCTTAATCAGTGCTAGGTAAGCTACTGCATAAAACCAACTTATTGTTACAAAAATTGCAGAAAATAGTCAACAATGCAGGGACTAGGGAAAACAGATGGAAATTTTACAGAAATAGAAATTTGTATAGCACATGAAGAAAACAAAAGTAGATATAGGCACCTACAGTAGTGCTCTAACATCCAGCTTCTCCTTTAAACCATCAAGAATATCAGTTAGTTGTGACCTAAATCACCATACAGTATAAAAATATGTCGTGTGAAATTAGTTACAATTCAAAAATGAAGAATAATATTGCATTTTAAGAAGAAACATGAGCAAAATATGACATGTTATGCTTTAGTGCAAATTTTTACTTCCGTTTATAGTATGTCAATAATCTGTATTGGATGTCAATAATTGGGCATAAGAGATCCCCTGAAGTTTGTCAAGAGAATAGAAGATGTGCCGGAAGTAGCCCTCCCACTGGAAGAAACTATGCGGGTTGCTCTCTCCCTGGCAGATCGAGCCCTGATCGGGCAATTCATGGGGCTCTGGCCTTCGCCAAAATCCACTGATAGTTGGGTCCAAAGAAACTGGAGACCCCTCATCTTCAAAAACGCTGCATCATACTCCGTCAAAAGGGGATAATTCCTGTTTGACTTCGAAACCAAAGAAGACAAAGATCTAATTTTCAGGAATGGCCCCTACTTCATTTAACCTTTTGTCCATTTCCTTTTGTCCACTAAGAAAAGAAACAAATTGCTATCTAAACAATTGGAAGACCTTTTTTATGTTCACAGCAATTTGAAATTGGAATTAAGCAGTGTTTCCAAAGATTCATCTAGTCCGATTGGCCCATAGTTTGAGCCTACTCCAAGTGCAGAAGAAGATGACCTTAGAGTTGGCATGGATAGTGACAATAGTAATAAGCCTATTGTTGATGATGATAGATATTCACTTATTGATGAATCTGATCACAAATCTAGCACCATACCACTGTACCTTTGTTTTCTATGTTGGCTGCACCTTCTCAGCAAGCCATATAGCTGCTAAGTTTCAGCAGTTTGTGGAGGTTTCCTTGTAATTACTAATCTTTGATTAAGGAATGAAAAGCTGATTTTGTAGGAGAAATTACCTGTGTATGTATGAATTTTTTTTATGCTTCCACTCTTTACAGTTTCCAGCTATACATAGTGTGATTGATGCTATATTCAGGATTTAAATTTTCTGCATTGATTAATTTCAACAATAAATTGATTTGATAGAGGACACAAGGACAGCAGTCACCTAGGCTAGGAAATTTTACAGTGCATCCATGAAAAAACACAGATTTGTGATTGATGATATGATTAGAAATTATTTTTTCTGCATTAATTAAATTCTGGAATTAATTGATTTGATGGAGGACACAAGGACAACAGTCACCTAGGCTAGGAAATTTTAGATTGCATCCATGAAAAAACTCAGATTTGCAAACCAATGAGAAAATTGAGATTTCTGTTGTCATGACAGAGTATAGGAGAGTTCATAGTGACATTTTGAGCATGAACGAAATATCTATGCAATCGATATGGTAGTAAATTATTTTGTATAAGAATGGACATGTTATACTTTTATCTTTATTACATTATTATTACACTCTAATCATAAATAAAAAATACAAAAACCATATTAGATCGGTAGCCTTGCACTTTCTTTGTTCCTAGCTTGACAGGTTGCTGGTTGCTCAAAGGTATACTAGGTTATCTCAAAATTCAGAGGTTTGGCTACTACAATAACTGCATTCACAGACTTGATTCCACTGAGACAGGAAACGAATGCTGTTTCCTTACACCAGATATGATAGACAAATAGATTGACATGTGTTAATATAGGAATCCTGGAATTGTCCTGCTGTTAGCTAATCATAGTAAATGCTATTGTTAACTGTGTTCTGTCGGTAATAGCTTGTGAAGCAGCTAGAAAACTTTACTGCTAATCCCATTTCCCATGAGAAAATATTAACTACTTAGTACATATAGCCTTAATCAATTTTCTTTATATAATATCATCTCATACGCCAATTTTAACAAAAATATACCTCTAATGGTACTTACATTGGTAGACTCCTTGTCTCTGCTTTTTAGGAGCAACATCTTTTTCTTCCCAGCTTCACCAGGTCCTTCAGTGCCAATGATTGTCCCCTCAATTGTAGAAACTGCAAAAGCTCTTTGATGTTAGCAGGGAAATACAAATAAAGATTATTAATGTATATTCGGCAAACAAGTAAATACTAAAAATCAAATAGAAAAAGCTAGGGAAAAGAAACGAATGTCAGCTTTCATCATGATAAAGCAAGAATTTCAACCATTTATGTTAAGAATGGGGTAAAGCAGGTATTAGGTAAAGATTAGGAGGATGGTTAACATAAAAAAAATCATACAACCCTTGAAAAGCATCAATAAAGTACATCTAAGGCAGGAAACTTGTGTGGATAACAATTCCACCTCATATAGCACCTTTAGTCAGTGAAAAGGAGAAACATTATGGCCCCCCAAATAGATCCAAATTATAAAGAAGTTCACAAATCAGACAAAAGAAATCTAAGCATCCTTGATTATGCTTCAGTTAAACGTGGAGTTATTGCCTGCATTTTTCCCAGATGTACCAGCAGCATCTTCAAGTGCCTCCAGACTGGAAACAACTTGTATTGATGGATCACTCTCAAGGTATTGTTGATATTCTCTCCGTGGAGATTGAACATATGAGGATTTGTCTTTGTTGCTTGCAATCCTTGTATTATCCCTCATCACATACTGCAGATCAAAAACGATCAGAAAAAAAAAGGATTTGGAAGGCCAAGCTCAATTAAAAGCTAATATATATTCTAAAACTAGGATTATCAAATAAGGAGCCCTTAGAACTTATGTACAGTCATCTTTCTAAATAACACAGCATAAGTTGCAATCAACTAATTTTAACTTCTAGGTAGTAATGACCAATGAATTGAAAAATTGAAAACCAGGAATGATTTTGACAAAGAATGCATACATATATCATAACAAAGAATCAATCAAAGTCCATCTAAAAGCAATCACAATTTATCATTCCAGAGAAATTGAATATACACCTTACTATAGCAGTTGCTGTCCGCCTCCTTTCTGGACCTCTCCTATGAGCCACTGAACTTAAAGAAGCTACAGAAGCCCCTGCAGCCCTTCTGCCCAATTTTCCACTTGAAGTTGTTGATCGCTGCATTATCAAAAATACAAAAATGGTTAACTGAGAGACTGTAAACACATTACATAAATTTCTAATCTTCCAATCCTTTTAGCCCATGATGTGTTGGTTATTCTTTACAACAATCACAAAGATGGAAAATCAAGAAAGCCCCAAAAGGCTTCTTTTTACCACTGACATTTCACAAAATAAATTTCGACTCAAGCAAGCATACAATTATATTTCTCAAGGGGAAGAACAGGTCCTAAGTTAAGAAAACCGTATCCTTACTTGTTGGTTAATGAATAAGGCCCTGCAATTGAACCTTTTCAAGGGAAATAATTGTCCACTCTTCAAAACAGAACTTTAAATTTTATTTCAATGAAAAAAAAAAGACGACATCCTGTGAATGTTCTCCTTTTTATCTATTCCACACTAACTAGCATGTTAAAAGCCAATGTTGTCACAATCAAAACCAGAAAAAAAAACTGGTTGAGGAACTCGATTTGGGGCTTTGTTGCACATGGGTGGAACCAGTTATCTGATGGTTGGTCCAGATTGGAACTGGATAAACTTCCTAGTTCAGAACAGAACCAGCCTCCAGTTCTGGCTCAGCAAGCAGTTCTCAATTTCTTCTTTAAATTTCTTTGGACCAGCTCCCCAAAAAAACTTGTTAATTCTACTATTTAAATTTGATGAAAAAGCACATTTGGATGAAGGGAAATTTCAGCAAAATAGCAGATTTAGAAAAGACAGAATTTTAGATGCTTGGAACAGCAATTGCAAACTTGGAGCAGCAATGGGTAGAAAATTAATTTGTTGAATCAGAATGAGACAAAGTCATTTTGAGTAATAGGTTACTTCTGCTTGCAACAAAGTAGAGTGTTCACATAGATACAGATGATCCTCTATGCAAACAAATATTTCCCCTAGCCTGGAACAGATCCAAGATTTTTGGCAATCTGTTTCAGACGGATGAAATCTATCATTCCAAAGAGGGATCCCACATTAAAGTTCTAAACAATGAAAGGAAAGTCCAACATACAAAGAAAGAAAGTGAACATGCAGTTTTGCAACCAACAATATATGCATTAATTGCTAAGTGGTATGTGGATATTCCAGTTAGAGCATCTCCAAATGATAATCAAATGGTAAAGGAGGAGTTATGATCTGCTATTGCATAAATATTTACCGTTGATTGAAGAACCATGGGACACAAATAAGGAAGGTACAATGCTACAGCATGCTTTGGTTGGGGCACCATGCACATCTGTATGAAGGCATTAGCATGGATAAAACGAACTCAATGTTGTGGTGGCTAGAGGAAGAGAACATTGCATAGGCTGATTAAGCTCAGTAGTGGCTGATGATACCCTCAAGTGATTTGTTTAACTTGCCACTCCACACCTTCAGTGAGCCAAAGGACAATGATAGTGATATGAATACTAACAGTAGCATTAATAACACCTATGTATGGAGGTATAGGTTTCAGGAACAGATAGAAGTTCCCCATGTCGTACATGACCATAACTAAACTAAAACAGGGTCATACTTCAATAGGATTTGATTATCTACATTCCACAACCTCTCAAGAATGACACCACTAGTATGCAACACCCTTAGACTCTACACGACATTGCAACAACCAACTGTATCTGCAAGCCGCCATGGAGAATCTACTAGTCAAATGGTGTCTTGAGACTTCACCAGAGGATTGAACAGGGCCACAACCACCAAATCTCTAAAGTGATCCTCTAAGGACAATAGTATACACCCTACAATTTTGATGAAACTTCCTAATCCAAGATTCCAAGCATTAAAATAAGACAGAAAAAAGTTCCCATGCTTAATAATTGATTTTGTTTGACTGAAGGGCACATTTTTATTAAGTTCATGACATAGGAGTTCAATCAACTTCAATAATGAAGCATCAACACTGCCAACATCAAGGTACGTAGAGAGTTTGATGTGCTTGATTAAATTCCAATCCCTTGCTATTATACACGATAGAATCCAGTGGAAACGTCACGATCCTGAAATCCTGAAAACTAAAGTCTTATGAATTCTGAATGGGATATAAAATTCTACTTTTTGCATATGAAGTCCGATGAGATCATACCATTCTCAAACATCTTGAAACAATTAATGGTAATATTAAAAATTTTAAGTATAAGGATGGTAAATAAAAGATAAGGAGAATGTCGCTTTTACATGGAAAATAAAAGATAAGAAGAATGTCACTTTTACATCGAAAATAAAAGATAAGGAGAATAAGGATGGAAAATAAAAGTCTCCAGAGCTTTAGCTACAAATGCTGGTTGAACTCTTGAAGACAAATATCTACCCATAGTCTTTGGACCGAGGTTGTTACCCATAAATACATTGCTCCCGATTCCCTAGAAGATTGGATCCAAAATCCAAGTAAGAGGAGGTAAATTGCATCAGTTATCTGGAAAGCTATAATAAATTCATTTCATCTTGTTGAAGAGAGCCTGGCTTGGAGGGTTTGAAGAAGTTAAAAAGTGGGAATTGGGGAAGATTCCTGCCCAGGCTGTCAGCACAACCATATTCTACGTCAACCTGTGATTCAACATATTCATCTTCAAGGTCTGTATCACCTAGACCAAATTGTCGACCCTGCGTCAACAACCTTTTGGAATCAAGGTTGGATGGATGGTCACATACTTGGCTTGAGGGATGCTTAGGTGGATGCTTGGAAGGTGTATGTAAATGCTCTCTGGTCATCCCATCTCAGGCTTACTGATAGCCTTTCACAAACCTGGAGCAACTAGAAAAAGGCCCCTGTAGAAGATGTGCCTAGGATTAAAATCCATGACAATTAGAATCCCATTCTTAATAGCTGTGACAAAATGATAGTGCTTATATCTTCTACTGAAGGGGTTCATTTTTTGTTACCATACTACTACAAGAATTTGTATCAATGCTCATAACGGTTGTACTATCAACTTTTTGATCCATGGAATCTTAGAGAACCCTCCAATTATGCCACCATAGTTGTATATCTAGGTTAAATGAGAATCCATTCAAACATGTGAGAGGAAACCCATGCTTTGGATCCTCCAACCTTGTGTTAGCGTGAAAGAAAGACCAAAAAATGTTCTTTTCAAACTGAGAGAATAGACAAAATGACTACCCTGATTATGCAATGGAATTATGCATTTATAGCTTTAAAATAGACCAGAAATGTCCAAACTAAGATCAATGGTGATGGATTTCATGTGTTTAAAATAACTTTAGTTATGATTTTTCTAATCCCTTTATACTTGCTTTTGATGTGCAATTTCAATGAAGAAGAAAAAACAATAAAATGAAACTTAATCTTTGAAGTCTTATGAAAATATGGAATGTAGTTTGAGATAATGAGATTTAAAAGAACATGAGTGTGCACCAAAACAGAGTATTGGATTTGCTTATGTAGATTCCAGAAAATGTCATGCAAAGGGAATACACAAATATGCCAAATTTTAGGCCATTCAAGATGTTAAAAGAGAGAATAAAATCTAGACTGAGATTCCAATGTAATTCCTAGATAATCACAGACCAAAGTTTTATTCCAAATTAAACTTTAAAGCCTAAGTTATTTTTTTGGCTAACAATCACATTTAATTGCAGATCTAAACCAATGAACATAATTCTAATAGGAGTGAAATATAACCCTGAAAAGTAATTAAAATTTAAAGGTTCGATTAAGGGAACTATCCCTAATCAGAATGTTGCAAAAGAGGTTGAATAACTTCCTTAGTATCTCCTATAATCATTTGAAATCTTGTAATAATGATGTAAATTTGAATGAGGGTTTAAGCTCAATTGAATTTGTTTAAAACAGCTACAATGCATACAATTTCTTCAAACAAACAAAAAAAACAATGGAGATAGATACCAAAAGACAAAGCTGTGTCAATATTTGCTTGGATATTTAGATTAGTGAAGCATTGAAATAACAGAATTAAGAGATAAATCCTAAAAAAACTATTCACTTACAAGATTCCAAATATGGAGGTCAAATAGACCTTTAGGGTACCAACAATTTGCATGAAATAGCCATGGAAATGAGATTCTATACAAACATTGAGGTTTTACTATCATTGAGGTTTTATAATTAGCTGGAACGTTGGGTACTTCAAAGTACGCCAGTGGGTATGTCAAAGTACCCAAAATCCACATCCCCTGCATTTGGGTATTCATAGAGGTACCATGTGCCCTCAAGGGATGCACACAAATACACACTGATAGCACCCTTTTCTGAGGATAAATAATTTAGGAAAAATCCCTAAAACCTAATTACTAGCTACCAAGCCTCCTACACTATAAAATCTAAACAAACACAGAAATTACAATTATCATTTGCTAGTGCTGGGCCATCATTGTTGTTGCTGGGCAGTGGTTTGGTAGGTTAAAGCACATAACAACAATGGATTTGTAATGTGCTTTGATTGGATTTGACAGTGAATAGTGATTGGTATGTAGCATCATTCATATATGTATCAATTATGCATTATTAATGATTATTTTAAAAGTCTAAAACTTTTGGCATCAATGGATTTTTTAATGTTTATATATTTGGGGCAGGGCCCGGTATGTCCTACACCAATGTTCTGTGTTGTCCCTTGAAATTTTGGGGGTTCTCTAGACTGAACTGGGTACATGTCTCCACATACCCATTCCATCACATACAAAAAAATTGTTTTAAGAAGATTATGAGTTATAACACATTTTATTATAGTTTGTTTGAGAGAAGTATGTTTTCATTTAATGAATGCTGCATATGGAACGCTGTCAAAATTGGCCAACAACTTTATCTCCAGAGCTATATGCCCCTTGGGGTTTGAACCTAGGTCATCAACATGGCGACACCCCATTTTGAAGAGCAGTATCGACCAGATTCGATTTCATTATACAGACATCCCTAGCAGCTTCAAAAGATTGGATAGAGTAGCTATTGCCATCCTGATTATTTTATAATAAATATCAAATTGCTTGGGAAATTTACTGAGTTGCTTTATTTTTTGATTTTAAACATCATATTAAGAGTTTGCTCGATTCAACATATACTACAATGGATATGGTTCTTTCTAATGCATTATTTTATTCCTCTTGTTGTTTAGCCTTTTTATTGCTAACTAATATAGTGGCATATCCATAGGGAGTGGTACTCATGGCATTTTCCTGAGCTGGTAAAGATTGTCAATGAGAACTATATCTATGCAAGAGTAGCAAAATTTGTGAAGGACAAGTCCACTTTGTCAGAGGATTCCTTATCTGAGTTGACATAATTAACTGGTGATGAAGACAAAGCTAAGGATATTATTGAGGCTGCTAAGGCTTCTATGGGTACACCTTTATTTGTTGGATGAAAACTTTGATCATTTGCTGAAATGGCATCATGTGGTTTGCTGTAATGTTGACTCA
>LPNX011091661.1:104768-131096 GCA_001517045.1 Pseudotsuga menziesii | reverse complement strand
CAGACATCCTTTGTTTTTAGAAAAAAATTTACACAACAAAACTAGCAACTCTATTGGGCATAATTTAGTGCACTCGTTATACAAAACAGTACCTATTTTCCTATATTAGTGTCCAGGCAAGCTACGGGAAAGAAGAAATAGTCTAGGCAGGCAGACACAGATCTCAGGAAAGTAGAAAGAGGACTTGGGCAGGTACAGGAACTTCTCGGGAAGGCTCAGTTTAATTACGGGCAGCAAAAAAACAGGGTCCGGGAAGGCAGCATTAGATCCGGGCAACTCCAGGCAGGAAGTTGTAGATCCGAAAACAAATCTGGGAAGTCCAAGCAAGTAACAACAAATCTGGGCTGCATATTTAGATTTTCTGGACAGCAAGAAGAATTAGGGAAGAAATCCCTAATTTGTATTTTGATGTAAAATTCATGTTTTGTGAAGGAAATTTGGGTAGCAGTGGAACTTTGGCAGCAGTGAATTTGGGCAGCTGTCAAACAACTTTTGGGCAGCAAGTTGATGGTCACAGGTGGTTAGGGTTTTACTCACCCTCCACGTGGTAGCATATGGTAGCAGTAGCAAGCCTTCTAGGGCTTCATTATACTTGAATTTTTTTCATGTACATTCATCTCGGAATTCTAAGATCAATTCTCTTCTTTTAATGAACAAACTCAGTCATCTCGTTTAAGGGATGAATTACTGATGCTTTTGTGTTTTTTGTCCTTTAAAGGTATCCCCGTGAAAATTCATGTGTTCAATTGTGTGATTCTTGGTTGACTACTGCACTTGTCTCACTCCTGTTTACTTTTCAATCTCTATCTATATTACAGTCTGCCATTTCTTAAGAATGACATGCACATGTTAAAATTCAACATGGTATCAGAGATTTGCATGTGAATATTGCAGTAAGAGAGCAAATTACTATAATACTCCTAAACCTTGGGACATCTGCAGACTAAGATAGCGGACTAGTTAATCATAGATGGCCACCAACATCTTCGGACCAGAAGAAAGGCTGGAGGGGTCAGCCAACTACAACTCATGGAAACCCAGGCTTATGGATACCTTAGAAGAGAATGACCTAGATTATTTGGTTCTTAATGCCATAGAAGAACCTACATCTAATGTTTGAAGCATTGCCTTTAATATGAAGCAAGCAAAGGCAAGGTGGATCATCTATGACTCATGACACCCACTCTTGTTATAGTGTAACCCCAAGCTAGGGTTCCACGTTGATCTCTTGTAGCATCATCTTCATCTTTTCACTAGCTAGGGTTTAACCCTCGGCCTATTCACCTTCACGACAACCCTTAGAATATTCACAGGGAGCATCATACATTCATGGGTAGCAACATTCCATCACAGGTAGCCTCAGATTCTTCAACAGCAGCATCATTTCACCCTCCTCTTGGCTGTTGTCTATCCCGAGTAGCTCCTACAATAGCTCGGGTAGCAGTAGCAGGATGTTGGGCAGCAACAGCAGGGTCTCGGGCAGCAAAAGTAGGCTCGAGCAGTAGCAGGGTTGTTGGGGTTTTTGTCCTTTAAAGGTTTCCCCATGCAAAATTATTGTGTTCAGTGTGTGTGATGTTGTTGATGTTTCTACTGCACTTTTCTTTTATTTTGTTATCTTTCGATCGACACAATTTTAAAGAATTCATGCTAATGCTAAAATTTTACACCGAGGGCCATTCTTTCAATGGAGGCACTTGGTAAGTTACCAGGAATTTGAACCATTTTGGGACTAGGGAACTCAGCCTAGGGCTGAGGGCCATTCTATAGGAGAATGGAGGCTAATTAGTTACCAAGAAATTGACCCAGTTTGGGACTGGGGTGGGACTGGGGGTCTCAGCCTAGAACTGAGGGCCATTCACTGAATGAAGGTACTTCGTTAGTTACTAGAAATTTGAACCAGTCTGGGACTGGGGGACTCGACCTGGGCTAAGGGCCATTCTTCGGGAGAATGGAGGCACTTTGTCAGTTACCAAGTATTTGACATTAAGTCATTTGATGCATCCTAGGGCTGAGGCACCTGGTTAGTTACTAGGTCATCACCATAAGCCCTAGACCGGGTCTGGGCATGTCATGCACTCCTCTCCTTTATCTATGGGCTATTAGACCTTCTCTGGGTATTAGCTACCCCTGGTTAAGAGACCTAGCACCTGATCTTGGTGGCACAAGGAGATCAAGTTAAAGCATTTAGTAATTCTCCTTATTTATGATGATGTGCTTTGAGTGGGCATGAAGGACCCTAGAGACCACTTGCTTTGACCACAAAATACTTGGAGGACCATCTAACCCTAAGCCTTGGTCCATTTGAAAGACCAAGTGGCACAAGTCAAAATGCAAAAAGACTTTTTGTACCACAAAAGATTAAAGTCAAAAGGGTAAAGAGGAAAAAGATACAAACCATAATGTCAACTCTTAATTATGTGGGACCAACCCAAATACATCGAACGGCACATCTACAGAGATTTAATTCAAAGTGACCCATTGGGCAGATTATATTGGGTTTGAACTAGAATAAGATTGATGTTTATATATCCACCTATTCACTACAGTATGTCCTTCGCCAGTGTCATTCTACTACCTTGCACAACAACCTGAGTTGCGTAAAAGGATGATTATTAATATGTTAGCGAGAACAAGCCGCTCCAGTGCATGATCCTCTATGTTCTGTAAGGAAGCATAGTAAGTTTCAGGCTTAAATCTAGTTTCACGATGTGTTCAGAGGGGTGTTTTATCCTCTACCCCAGATTTCAAAGTCCATCTTTCTATTTAATAGACATCATCACATTACAACACGGATCTCCATCATTCCTGCTAGTTATCCAAACCCTACCGCCATTGAATACTTCTAACCCTAGCTCCCCTGAATCAAAAACTACATTTTATGTATATTATGTATTTCTAAAGATAAACATTCAGATCCAATCCAGAAGGATTGAGAAAACAAAACATGCCTGGATTGATCTTAGCCGTCAAGAAGCTTGATGGGCGGCAGGTGGAAACGAATATTTTTACAGCACACCAAATTGGGTGGGTTATTTAAGGGAAAACCAGTATGAATTAGAGTGAAAGGATCTGGCCAATTCATTGAATTATGGTTCGGAAAGAAAGAGTAGTCAATTGTCACTATCATCCCCGTAGTCAAGTTTTGGTAAAACCAATCTTTTTTCATCAATCATGTATTCATCTATTGGCGGGAACCATAATTTTAGCATTGTTGAAGTTTTAGAAAACCGGTTTGAATATTTGAAATGCATATGAATAAGCCCAACAAAATATTGTTTCTGAAGATTGAGAAAATACCTAAAACGTCTGTCTTGACCAGAATGCAACACAACCTCATCTCTGAAAGTCTCTTTATAAAAAATCAGTGAAATCGACACATGAGGAGATGTAGGTCGATCCCCACGCGCTATGAGGTGAAGTTTTCCAACCCATTACTGAAAATCCCGGCCTGATCGAGCAATTTCTACTCTCAGCAAATGAGCAAAAACCTGATTTCATTGTCATTGGCAGTATAGTCACTAAAATTTCAAATATTCAAAAGATATTTGTCAAATATGGGAAATTAAGTATGGGAAATTAAGTTTAAGGTGTTTTTTTCTTAATTTATTAGTGTGCTTAGAATGAGTTATGTTTGAGTGATTCAATTTACCATTTTTATAGATATGAAATTGTTGTGTGATGGTTTGAAAAAAAATTATAAAATTAATTAGTTATTAATTTTTGTAACTATGGAAGTTATTTTAAATGGTCATGTTATTTTTTTTGACTATTCATTGAACTCATGCGAATATTTACATAGGGTACAACCACAATTTTTTAGCCGCTCTGCTAGGGTTTCAACTCGTGTGTTAGGGTTCTCAAATTTTCCTTTGCTGCAAATGCCATGGCCGCCACTGATGGCGGTTCCCAACCGCCCTCCTCCTTTTTGCTCCCTCTTGAAATCGAATCTTTTCACATGCCTGGTTCCCAACCGCCCTCCTCCTCTCCTTTCAAAAGAGAGTCTCCATAATATACATGAAGTTGTCAAACACCATTTTCAGAAGAAAATTTGATGAGGATGATGATGAAGAGAGGTTGTTAATCGATGAGTTGTTGCTGCAAGGTAAGGAAAATTTGTTTGAGAATGCCACTAGGGATTAGGGTTTGTCTGTAACAATAGTAAGAAATGATGGTGTTTCTAGAGGTAATCTAGCACCAATTGTTTTTAGTGGGGTTCTTCATAATGATCAAGGCCATATGCTTCGAATGTATTATGGATATCTAGGAGTTGACAACAACAATGTTGTCAAACTGAAAGATCTGGCTCAAGGGCTCAGGATTACCATTAATAATGTATACTGTTAGGTAATAGCTGAAGGGGACTCTTAAGTACATATGATGGTTCACATAGCAACTAGACTACAAAATGGAATATCTATATATCAATCAACATGAAGAAAATATAGCCATATATGTTCACAAACTCTGCTCAACTTCATCTCTGACATCTCCCTTGTAAAGTGTCATTTGGTTGATGTTTGTTATCAATTATCTGCCTTAAAATGTGGGGATGATCATTTTGATCCATCACTAGGTATTTTATGCATGATGAGCTCGACTTTAACTACATCCATGACCATCATTGTAGTTATAAAAGGTGAAGTTGAAATTTTTTTAGAGTTCCATGAAAGGAGAGCTAGATGAAGAATTATTGAAGAGAATGGAAATGTTCTCCTCACTTAGGGATTACTCTAGTAATAAAAAAACATGATAGGCCATATTTCAAATTATGGAGCTGGAACTTACTCTTGAGACATCCATGATCACATGGGAGTTTTCCAATGAACCTTTGTCATTGGATGTTGTCAAAGGCTTCTTTCATAATAAGTCATCCTCCTCCTCCTTCGAATACCAAGACATCAACCTCTTTGAACAAATTAGGTCATTGGTTCGCTTTAAAGTTTTAAACATCATCCCCATTAGGCCATCATGGGATGACACTCTCATTCCTATAGCGATTTATACTCAGCAATGTCAATACAATGACATTGTGCATGGCCTATGCAATGATATGCATGCCTTATGCATGAAATCTATGTAACTACAGGTAAATTCACTTGAGTTGGTGCTCTTCATTTGGTTAATTTGTTTTTCCCATTCCGTTATCATATCTAATTGATTTAAATCCTCTGCATAACTACGTTTATCTTGCATCTGTCCCTTAATAAACCTACCACCATTCAGTGATTTAGATGAAACTTAGATTCTCAACACTCCATGCCCAATGGTCTTTTACTTTTGAGTCAACAACCATATAAACCAAAAACAATCTTGTATTTTCATATCTGACCTCTATTATTTGATCCCTATTGAAATCATATTTAGAAAACATGGAATTGAGAGAGCCCTATCTGGTTGATAGGTCAGATATCGACCTAAAGTTTTGTTTGAGGTTACCTTGGGGTGTCTTTGATACAACACAAGGAAATTACCGAGTGATAATAGAACCCTTCTCAGAGTCTTTACATAATATTCCTTTTCTAGATTTTATGATACATAAAAAAAATGAAACACAGAAATTGTCCAGTCTGCAATGAAACCCTACATAAACTGAAACAAAAGATTAAATTTTCTCCTAGCTTATTCATGTTCTCTCTACCAAGGAGTCAGTCTAGTGCAAAGTTGTTACAGTTACTAGGACGATATAATTTATCCCAGGAAGAAAATTACTTTACTCTGCATTCAATCAATATAGTTCAGATGGAACTATAAAGAGAGAATATTTGAGTCATAGATCTTTTGCAATATTCGAGACAGTTTCCAATAATATAAAACTAGCTAATTATGGGATCTTGCAGCATTAACTCACAACAACTAATCTTGATGATATCACTTTAATTTAGATATCCTTTAGTTAAAGAAATATGTAAAAGAAGAGAAAGAGCATATCTCATTATTGAATATTGAAATGGATTTTCTTTAGCATGTGAACAAGGATACTAAAGAAATAATGAAAGATATAGAAATTGCAACCACAAATCTAGAAAGAAGACTAGATGCCTTAGGAAGAATTTTAGTCAAACACGCAAACTTAACCCAACAGATAAAACCAGTTAGCCAGTCTACTATTCAAGTATCTTCTAAAGGCCATATGCTCACACACTCAAAACGATACTCTTTTAGTCATATGAGCATAGAAGAGGACAAACATCCATATTTTGATTTTGGAACTACTAATGAAGATATTTAAGAAATCAAGTATCTGGTTTTTGAATTTAAAAAGATGTGAAAAGCTTTGCCTAAAAAATATCCGCAAATGATTCATATTCCTAAGCAAGAAGAATCTAGTTCCTGTAGCCATTCGGTATTTATACTTCCTCCTCCTTTTCCTCATTATACTCATCCTCCATTAGGTCCATCTCCTTCTATTCCAAGTATGGACACAATCATGATTGAGGCAATAGACCTTCTTGTACCACTTTCCATAAATCCCATTTTGGAATTAATAATATGAATCAACTAATCTCACGGATTCCAGAGCAACCTATTTGAACATAGCTTTCCAAAAGAGGTATGGGATACAATATTATATTGATCTCTTGGGTAATTATGTAACATATACAAAATATCAATACTCTGCATTTTCAAATCATCAACTTGCAATCCAATTAGAAGTGCCCGTGATTTTCTGGACTTGCCCATAAATGGTGGCATTGGTTTCCATAAGAAACTAGAGATGACATGTTTGTTGGTATTGATCTTGACCAACAAATTATATCAGCAATTGGTAGACAATTTTATGTCCTAGATGATGATGAACATTATGATCACATAGCCTCTCTTTTTTTTTTGGACAAAAACATAGGAGTAGATTAGAAGGGAGGAGGTAAAGAAGCTACCACATGCTTTGACATAAAGTCAGTCCAAGATTCTGAGTCAGACTAGTCTCAAGAGTCCACTACTTCTCAGCGGCTTGATGGTAACGGTAGAAAAAAGTTTCAAGTCCATCTACTTCTAAGATTCCTCTGTTCAAGAGGGTCCCTTTATTGGCCTCATTGTCTGCTAAATAATTCAGCCCCCGGAGGATATGGTAGAAAGAGATGGAGTGGAAGCTTTGGCTTAATTGCCAAATTTTTTGATAGATCAAAGCTAGCTTTAGCTGAGAGGGCCTCTTCTGGTTTATAAGGGCTTGGATCAGCATCCTTGAGTCACCAAAGACCACTAGAGAAGTGATCCCTTTGGAGCAGGCTATCCTTAGCCCTTGCAATAGACCACAGAATTCAACTGTGTTGTTTGACTCAAAGCCTAGACCCCAGGCATAACGGCCAAACATAGTACCAGAGGCTGAGATTAACACTCCTCCTCCACCAGCATGACCTGGATTGTTCTTAGAAGCTCCATCGAAAAAAAGACAAACCTCATTTTAGAGATTCTCTCCAGCTGGTGAAGGCAGGTTCCTCAAGTCGGATTTCCCAATTAGCAGTGCTAGAGTGACCAGGTAGGGATTTGCTCTGAAAATTTGGGGCAATCTTATTTAACCACTGTGATTCCTCCGGGAGGAGCTGTGAGATACCTTTAACCACTGTGATTCTTCTCATTTCCTTTCCCACCTTCCCAAATAAATTTTCTGAATAAGCTTTCTATCTTGCTGAGAACTGAGAATGGGGCGAGCAAGATTGAAGATTGATATATTGGAATACTATTCAGGATAGATTTAAGAAGGGTCAACTTCCCTGCAGGATTAAGCTAGTTGGCGCTTATGATTAGAGGTACAATGGGGTAATATTTTAGAAGAGTCTAAGAGGCCAAAGGAGAGGAAGGAAGATTGAACAAGGAATCTATCAAGCCGAGCCACTATATGGCCAGGTCCAATCCTTTTATTGGTCCAGGTAAACTTCCCTTTAGCCGACTTTATATTGATAAGGTCCTATCCAAGGATGATGTCTTCAACCCATTCCCTTACTGGGTCCCTAATAGGATTTCCCCCTTTTTTTTCATTGGCAGCTAGGGTAATGTTCAAATCTCCTGCTATAATGATGTTATTAGGCTGCTTCAATTTGAGATACAATTCAAGTCTATTCCAGCAATCTTTTTTTTCTGCATGCAAGACAGGAACATAAAGATTGAAAAGACTTACAGTTCGGCCGGAGATTTTGTGGGTTAGCTTTGTGAAAACCCAATGCATGGAGTGATCTTCAGCTTCAAGGTCATAGAGGGATGTATCCTAAAAGGTGGCTATACCTCCGGAGGATCCTCTGGATTTGTTAGCAATGCCTGTCCCTTTTTTCCAAAATGATTTCCCAGCTTGGAGGAGAGAGGCTTCCTCCAATTTCGTCTCCTGGAGTAGCAGAATCTCAGGCTTATATATTCAGACTAGATATTTTAGAGCTTCTTCTTTTAAGGCAGATCCTAAGCCTCTACAATTCCAGGAGATGTGCCGCATTAATTACTATTGGGAGAGGGGTTGGCCCCTTTTGGGGCCACGGATGGTCCTTTCTTAGATCTAGTGTTCATCATTCCTTTTAGGGTTTTTTGTGAGCCTTCGAGTACAGCCAGATATGCTGCTTCCTCCCTTTTCCTTTTTGTGGATTTCCTTCCTCTTGAGTTTTTAAAAGGAATAGCGTGCAGGCTGCTTGAAGAGTCACCATCATTTGTGTCCTCTCCTGGATCCGTTTCAAGGAGAAGAGGTTCCTCATTTGTGCCCCTGGAGGGCTCGGAATGGAAAGCAACCTTCAAATCACCTGCATCAGAGAGTGGTATTTCCCCAGGTTCCAACGGATCCGCATGGGAATCTACCTCTCTATTGTCGGAGTGTAATCCAGGTGGGATCTTTTCCAAGCTTATTGATGCTGGTTCTTTCCCAGAAGGGGTGCTATCCTTTTGTGGATCCTTTGCTTTTTGGATCACCACTGGCATCTCTTTTGTGGATTCTTGGGGAGATCTATTTGATCTTGAAGGGGTATTGTTTTTCTGCATGTCCTCTGTGGTCTTTTTTTCTTGGGCTTTGGAGGTCGACCTCCCTTTCTTGACTCTTTTCCAGCCGTCTCCCTCTTCTGGGTCCTGCATTTTGGGATAGTTTCTTTGGAATTGGTCGTGCTCATGGCAGAGGTGGCACTTAAATGGCAACTGTTCATATTCAATCTTTTGGAAGTGGTGCCAGTCTCCTACTTTTAACTTAAGTGCTTCAGGGAGCCCTGCTTCAAGGTCAACCTCAACACAAATCCTGGCACAAGTGTACTATCCTTTGTTTTTTGATTTATCGATATATCTCCCGAGCACATTCCCCACTTTTTCCAGGGCTTGGATATTCCAGTAGTGTACTGGGAGGTTAGGAAGCCTGACCCATACCGAAACTTCCTTAGGGACATCAACTTCGGGATTGAAATCTGACATCCATCTGTTAAGATAAAGGCCTTGGGTTCCCATGAAGTACGGGCCGCTTCTGAATATAAGATCCCGGTCCTCTTTTGTTATGAATTCGAAGATGAAAAACCCTTGATCGACCGGGTAGCACGTGAGACTGTCCTTTATCAGAGGCCTCCAGTTCCTATGGATCCAGTTGTCCGTTGTTTTTGCCGAAGGCCAGAGCCCCATGAATTGGACAATTAGACCTCTCTATGCCAAGGCCAGAGCAACCTTCATGGGCTGTTCTACTGGGAGATCAATTTCAGGTATGGATTCCAGTTTCTTGATGAATTTCGGGATGGCAGGGGCCATCGGCTTCTTCCCAGACGGCAATAATAATCTCCGAAAATCATCTACATCAGAGAGGGACGCAGAGGGAGGGGGATGCCCTCCCCCAGGCGCAGCCATGAGGTGGCCTGGCAACTCAGAGCGAGCAGAGAACCCTAGGGCAGCGCGGCAGCAGCTCGTGCGAGAGCAAAAAAAGTTATCCATTGCATAATGAAAGCATTGTTACTGTCGATCAACTGGCATTTATTGATCCTCACATAGCCTCTCTTTTTTGTGTCTTAAAGGTTATGTGATTTTCAAAAACATGAACAATATTTTTTTTATACAAAAAATCTCCTTATATCCTCAGGCAATGTAGACAAACTTGATTTCTTAAAGTTTCATCTTCATAGTTTTCCAGGACATGTTCCTGATGCTATTGAACAATTTCTAAAAGATAAGACTATTCTTCTCAAAGTATTATCTCTTGCCCAACTTCATGCTTATATTATACAGGTTTGAGAAGAACAATTTTTTTTAGAGAAAAGAGTTTGAAAATATTTTAAACAACGTGCTTCAATGTTATCTCTAGATTTATGCAAATTAGTTGTAGGATTAAATTAGGTTTTGAAGGGTTAGATGGAGGAAATAGGCCAACGTTAGGTCTTAAGGGGGGTTAGGAACTTAGGGTAAATGTTAGAGTAAGGTTAACGACGGTAAATGAGGAATTGATTTGAGACTGTTAAGAGGTTAACCAATTCTGCAAACTTGATGACCGATAATGGATTATGTGGTTACAAGGTGATGTTAGACATATATACTGTTTAAATCCCACTTTGATAAAATACTGAGCCACCAAGTGTTTGCCACATTGTAAATTACAATAATTTACTAGTTTTGTAGAAAATTATATGTCCTTAAAATCATCGATTTTAATCAAGCTTGGGTTTCAGGGGTATCTTCTTTCTCTTCGACATTTTTGAACAGAAACAAAGACTCTCTTCTGAAAGGTGAGGAGGAGGGCGGTTGGTAACTAGGTGCATGGAATATTCAATTTATGGAGGAGGGAGCGTAGAGGTGGAGGGTGGTTGGGAACCGCCATCAGTGGCGGCCATGGCATTTGCAACAGAGGCGAACCTGAGAACCCTAATGCGCGAGCTAAAACCCTAGCAGAGGAACTAAAAAATTGTGGTTGTCCCCTATATAAATATTCATATGAGTTCAATGAATAATCACAAAAATAACATGACCATTTAAAATAACTTCCATAGTTACAAAAATTAATAATTAATTAGTTTTATAATTTTTTTTCAAACCAACACATAACAATTTTCATATCTATAATAATGGTAAATTTAATCACTCAACATAACTCATTCTAACCACACCTATAAATTAAAAAAAATACCTTAAAATTAATTTCCCATATTTGACAAATATCTTTTGAAAACTTGAAATTTTAGTGGCTTTACGGCCAATGACTAGTGACAATGAAATCAGGTTTTTGCTGATTTGTTGCGGAAGAGAAATTGCTCGATCAGGTCGGGAATTTCAGTCATGGGTTGGAAAACTTGACCTCATAGCACGTGGGGATCGGCCTACATCTCCTCAGGGTTTGATTTCACTAATTTTTCATAAAGGGACTTTCAGAAATGAGGTTGTGTTGCATTTTGGTCAGGACAAACATTTTAGGTATTTTCTCAATCTTCTACAACAATATTTTGTTAGGCTTATTCATATGCATTTCAAATATTCAAACCGGATTTGTTAAAATTTCAACAATGCTAAAATTAAGGTTCCCAACAATAGATGAATACACGATTGATGAAAAAAATAATATTCATTTCCACCTGCTGCCAGATTGTCTCAAATAAGCTTCTTGACGGCGAAGATCAAGGCCAGGTATGTTTTGTTTTCTCAAATTTTCTGGATTGGATCTGAATGTTTATATTTAGAAATACATAATATACATAAAATGTAGTTTTTGGTTCAGGGACGCTAGGGTTAAAAGTATTCAATGGTGGTAGGGTTTGGATAACCAGCAGGAATGATGGAGATCCTTGTTGTAATGTCATGATGCCTATTAAATAGAAAGATAGACTTTGAAGTATGGGGTAGCGCATAAAACACCCCTCCAAAAGACATCCTGAAACTAGATTCAAGCCTGAAACTTACTCTACATCCTTACAGAATAGAGAGGATCATGCATTGGAGCGGTTTGTTCTCATCAAAATATTAATAATATTCCTTTTACGCAACTCAGGCTGTTGTGCAAGGTAGCAGAATGACCCTGGCCAAGGACATATGGTAGCGAAAAGGTAGCTATATAAACATCAATCTTATTCTAGTTCAAACCCAATCCAATTTGTCCAATGGGTCGCTTTGAATTAAATCTTTGTAGATGTGCTATTAGATGTATTTGTGTTTTTGTCTGTCTCTTTTTTGTCACAAAAGAACGGCAGCTATGGATGCCCTTCAAAAGGAAAAAATATTTTATGTCTAGTTGAAAAGAGAGAGTTCAACCACATTTCTCAAGGTGGGGGGTTTGTCAAGGTAGTAAGGGATTAGTTTTCTAAGTGGCCACATCCTCTTGACCTGAATGGAGTTCAAATGATTTTTTGAGAACACAATTACTAACCTATGGGACTTACCTAATCAGATTACTGTCCTTTCGTATACCTGGTTAGCAAGATAAATTTCATTAGTAGTGGTGCAACAATCACTGTCTATGTTATTTGTTAGGTCATTTTTTTTCATTTTAGACAAAAGAATAGTTAAAACTGTTATCAATAGTTATTGAACGACCAAACCTTTTCTGTCATTTCTGAGATTGACAAAACTTTTAAATCATCTTGTTTGTCCTAAAATCTGTACTTAACTGCTAAAGCACAAAACTTAGGCATCTAAAATGGATGGTTGAATTTGAGGATGGTAAGCAGACCAGCAAGGATGGATGAGGAAGGGAGAGGACAACAATGAATTATAAAGCTCAGAAAACTAATCCATTGGGCATGGAGTCTCATTAGTCTAAGGACATATATCTAAAAATATGAATATCAATTTGGGAATCAAAACAGATGAAGCCAGTAAAGTAGTTTGGGCAACATAAAGAAGAATCCGAAAGGTCAAAACTATGCATCAGGTTTGAGGAATCCAAAAAGATATCCAGAATAGAATATGTAAACAACTTTCAAAATTTATAGCTGAATGAGAAAAAAAAAGGTCGCTGGAAATGACATCATCACCATTGAAAACATTTTTTTATTATCATAGATACAAATCAAACTGCTTTAGATAGGAACTTGACGATGAGACAAAATGAAGCCATGGAAATTATTTGATTCAAACTTTACAAAAGAATTTCCTCTTGGGCTTACAAAACATACAAGGCTTTGCCTTCGACAGCTCTCTCAAGCTTCTCGGCTGGAACCTCCTCCTTACTCATTACAAGTTTGATAATATATAGAATTACATTGCCATAGCTTTGAGAGGATTGAGCTTTCCAACTTAAGCAAGAAGACAATACAAAATTTGATACTGGCTAGCTGTAACTGATTTTGAGCACATTCATAATGACTGATTCTGGAATCCACTTTAATATCATCCTCTTTGACTCTTCAATCTCATACTTGCAGGGATTTCCTCTTGATTTTGAAAATATGATAGCTGATATTCGGGAGAGTACTCGATTTATTTTTTATGAGGTACACATGGATACCAAACATTGATTAATTTTGATTAAAATTGCCTCGTTATCATTTAGTCTCTCTAGATCTGGAATTGGATCTGATTCTCAAGAATCTTCGAGATACATTATGCCTTTAAGATGCTCTACCACCAAATCCTATAATTGCTGTTGAATTGGATATCCTGGACACTTGGAAATGATTTTTTATATGTTGGTTCTTCTCCTCAAAATATGGAACTAGTTCGATAGGTGCATTGTAATACCTTTAGAATACATCCATCGACATTCCCTCCATGGTTGCTTGAAACGAAATAAGCTTCCACTCATTCGCCTTAAATACAGAATCAGATTTCAGATAGGCATGATGACTCTGTTAAACTGCTCCAGCAATCATTAACACTTGCAAACTTCCTTCAAAGCTCGAGCAATGAAAAATGAGCTCACTTCCATGTTATAATGAAATAACCAATCCAAACAAAAAGAATAACTTCAGAAACATGAGTTAGGTATTGACAATCAACGGCTTCAGAAACATGAGTTAGGTATTGAGAATCAACGGCTTGCTATTGAAGCTTTGGCTGCACACGAATTCCCATTGAAACTTGTAAACACCCTGAATGCTAGATCAATGCATTGTGATTTTCCATAAGTCCATGGGCTCTTCTTTACCGGCTTTGGCACTTGGACTTTGTTCTTTTTTGAAGTAGGAAATATCCCACACGTAATGAGAAGCACAAATTAAATATAGATTATATTGTCAATTATTTCAAAGCTTCAACAAGGTGACGTGGACCATTAAGATCTGTGCTCTCTTCCATAGACATGTTTAACACTTCAGCATAGTTGACTAGGGTTCCGACTTAAGTAACAATGTTTCCTTTTTTTAATTTGTAAAGCTCTCTTTTTTTAATTTGTAAAGCTTTGTAAGGCTAAGAGTAAGAGTATTTCAATGTAGGGTTCTGACTTAAGTAACAATGTTTCCTTTTTTTAATTTGTAAAGCTTTCTTTTTTTAATTTGTAAAGCTTTGTAAGGCTAAGAGTAAGAGTATTTCAACGTGAAGTTTATAAAGGATATAATTTAAAATTTATATTAAAAAAAACTGATACTGGGCCTGATAATTTTAATATAAATTTAAATTTATATTAAAAGTGTATAAAGGATTGATAATATATATAATTACATTGCCATAGCTTTGAGAGGATCGAGCTTTCCAACTTAAGCAAGAAGACAATACAAAATCTGATATTGGGCCTGCTGTAACTGATTTTGAGCACATTCATAATGACTGATTCTGGGATCCACTTTAATATCATCCTCTTTGACTCTTCAATCTCATACTTGCAGGGATTTCCTCTTGATTTTGAAAACCTGATAGCTGATTTTCGGGACAGTACTCGATTGATTTTTTATGAGGTACACATGGATACCAGACATTGATTAATTTTGATTAAACCTGCCTCCTTATCATTTAGTCTCTCTAGATCTTGAATTGGATCTGATTCTCAAGAATCTTCGAGATCCATTATGCCTTTAAGATGCTCTGCCACCAAATCCTATAATTGCGGTTGAATTGGATATCCTGGACACTTGGAAATGATTTTCTATATGCTAGTTCTTCTCCTCAAAATATGGAACTAGTTCAATAGGTGCATTGTAATACTTTTAGAATATATCCATCGACATTGCCTCCATGGTTTCTTGAAACGCAATAAGCTTCCATTCATTCTCGTTAAATACATAATCAGATTTTAGATAGGCATGATGACTCTGTTAAACTGCTCCAGCAATCATTAACACTTGCCAACTTCCTTCAAATGTCGAGCAATGAAAACTGAGCTCACTTCCATGTTATAATGAAATAACCAATCCAATCAAAAATAATAACTTCAAAAACATGAGTTAGGTATTGACAATAAACGGCTTGCTATTGAAGCTTTGGCTGCACATGAATGCCCATTGAAACCTGTAAACGCCCTGAATGCTAGATCAATGCAATGTGATTTTCCAATAAATCCGCAAGCTCTTCTTTACCGGCTTTGGCACTTGGACTTTGTTCTTTTTTGAAGTAGGAAATCTCCCAAAATTAATGAGAAGCACAAATTAAATATAGATTATATTGCCAATTAATTCAAAGCTTCAACAAGGTGACGTGGACCATGAAGATCTGTGCTCTCATGCATAGACATGTTTGACACTTCAGCATAGTTGACTAGGATTCCGACTTAAGCAACAATTGTTTGCCAAATATGACAAGGCATGGAGTTTAAATTTTGAGTAGAAGATTGGGTTGTATAAAGCCTCTCCTTTTTAATTTGTAAAGCTTTTGAACCATAAAAGCTAGGAGTATTTCAACGTGAAGTCTATAAAGATAGAATTTAAAATTTATATTAAAAAAGACATATAAATAAAATAATAGATTTTACCTTTTCTTAATATAAAATTTTAAATTTAAAACCTTTTGGAAATTATGTATGACAAGGCATGGAGTTTGTTTTGCCAAATATGACAAGTCATGGAGTTTACATTTTGAGTGGAAAATTGGGTTTGCATTGAGACGTCGCTTTTGTACAAAGCCTTTCTTTTTTTTAATTTTGTAAAGCTTTTGAACCATAAAGGCGAAGAGTATTTCAACGTGAAGTCTATAAAGAATATATTTTATAATTTATATTAAAAAATATATATAAATAAAATAATAGATTTTACCATTTTCTTAATATAAAATTTTAAATTTAAAAGTTTTTGGAAATTATGCTTGATTTTAAGCATTAAAGGTTTTTCTAAAATATACAAATGACAAAAACTTAACCACTGGTGATATCTTGGCTTAAGAATAAATTATTGGACTTATTTGACATGTTGGAGTGAAAGGAAACTGATCAAATGAATAAAACTTAAAGGACACCTCACAAGGCTTCTCAAAAGTACGGATCCGAGACAAAGGGAAACTGACCAGGTTGATATGAAAAGTGGAAGCTTGGAAAAAAAAAATACTGGTTATTTTGAACTTCCAGCCGCAAATCGGGGTCTCGTTTTGCATGTGCGCTGTTCAAGTGTAAAATTTTTGATAGAATAGATCCTGGTATCAACACATCTTCTTGCACTTCTTGTCAGCAATTAAAATTTGATTATTACTGAAGGAAAACATTGAACTGTGGGCTATGCTTCATTATCCAACTAACAAATTTTTATTTTTTTTTCTGTGAACCAGGGACATCATCATAAATAGCAACCCCTTACCTCTCATCTGAACTTTCCCACTTCTCAACTCTGCATTTTCTCCACCACTCGAATATATAATTAGAGTTGGATTTGTCCTCAACAAAATCAATATACCAATCTTTCTGATTAGTGAAATGTTGTGAGAAACTTGAATCAATTTACCAGTCTGTTTTGTTTCCAATGACTCCTTTATTGCTATTTACAAACACATAAAATTCTTCTTCCTCTTTACATTCAACTACACTGGCTTATTTCTTCCCAGACTTATAAACTGATGTTAGGAAGAATGCCCATGCCTGTGCTTTTTTTCCACCACTATTCCAACATAACTTAGTCTTATTTCCTAGTTTTCCGCAATAAAAACACTTATACTTTTTGTACGTTTTTGAGTATTTGAATGAACACTCTTGCTGCTGTCTTAATGCTTTCCTTTTCCTTTGAACTGTGCTTTTAAGGTCACTTTTGATTTCCATTCACACTACTGCTACCAAACTGCTTCTTCCACCTATTACTCAACACTCAAATGTCGAATCAACATCTCCAGAAGTTATATTTAAGGTTTCAACAAATTCTTCATATGAAGGTTATAGGATTTTCAATGTGATTAGTAAGCCATATCTTCTTTTTTAGTTTTTCTATGAACTGCTTTCAAGTTTTCTAAATTCTTGGATTTTGAAGATGTAATCTTGAAGAGATTCTTTTTCCTCAATATTGATTGAAAACAAGAAATTCTTTATGAAAAATGCTTTACATATATATAATGTTTCACACATGTTTAAACTTTAATGCCCCCAAATATTGAAAGCATCATCACTACCTTGCACTTAAGTGAACATATCATTGGTCAATGAGAGTTTGATCGACATGAAAGCCTCCTGGTTTATTGCATCATGCTTAGCATGGTTATCCTCATCTATTGTATTTCGAAACTACTTTCCCAAGAATTTTTTGTCTCAACACTGTATTAAAAAATCACAAGCATCCTTTGTTTACACATAGTAAAAATTTTACCATGAAACCTCTTATTCCCTTCCAACATAATATGTATAGATGAGTTGTTCTTAAGAGTATAAAGTTAATGTTGCAAATTTGTTTTGTGGAATATATTGCCGAGGGTCCAGAAACAAACTTATCATAAATATCGTGGAAATTATTGGCAAGCATAAATTTGGATGTGAGAAAATCAGAAAATATCGGAAATGTTGGCAACCTGGAAAACTCGGGAAACTGGAAATATTGGGAGAAATTGGAGATATTTAAAACACTATTAAAACACATCAAACAGATCTTATTTTACTACTTATTGCTAAGACTTGGTGATTGACAACCTTACTGTTGTCACAATTTAAATAACAACAACACACTCTAAATTTGACTATTCTGAAATTCCTCAGAGAAAAAACAACTTCTATCGCATACACAATCACTTGCTAATCAAGTTTTAGTAAATACTTATGTTCTAAAAATAATTATGTTCCTAGAGGATCATCTCTAACAAAAAAAACTAACTTCAAAATCGCAGGTACATGTCACAAAGCAACATACTTTCTACAGGGCATTCATGTTTCCTAGCTTATCATCATTTGTCCCAAAAACACCAGTTAATTCTAGAGGGCATGTCATGTTTCCTAGCTTATTATCATTGATGGGTTGGATTTCCCTAATCTCTGCCAGGACACGTTTCCCTTTCACGTTTGACACTCCAACATCATGTTTGACATTTGAACATGCGACACGTAGTGCTAGGACGACATGTCCTATTTCCTAGCTTATTATCATTTGTCATTGGTTGGCTTGCCTTAATATCTTCCTGACAACCCTACCAGAAAAATATACAAAGTAAAAATAACAGACTTATAATACAATTCTGAGTAATAGAGTATAGTATAATCCATTGAAGAAGAAGAAAATGATTTAGGAAAAAAAAAATCCAAAATTGTAGAGCTAGGGTTCGTTTGAAATATTAAACTTGTTGTACAATACCACCTAGTAGATTCAATGCCAGGTGGTTTTCCTTCCTTTCGCAATGCCATCTTGCCCTCATAACCTTGTACCTTTTACAAAATTTGATGTTGAACGTGTACTATTTCATGGCTTTCTTTCTTTTATGTTTGTCTATGGTGACAATGTAGAAATAAACTCGAGAAGCCAGGCTACGATGATATCTGTTTTCTCAAAATACCTTTAGTACTGTAACGAGACCTGCCTACCCTGCCAAAGTCATTCTTAGATCACATTAATTTTATCTCCTTTTTTATGGTCTCTATATGTGATTCCATCTTTGTGATACAATTTACATGATCTACCAAGAGATAATGGACCTATAGTCACTGGAATTGTGGTTAAATCTTATAGCATGTATGCAGCTGGTGTATGACTCTTATGGTGCATATTAAAAGCTATGAAAGCATGGGTAAATCTTGACCATGTTCTGCATTTTTTGGAATTTCTACTATTGATGGTAGACTTTGAACTTTACAAAATCTTCTTACTGTAATATCGATATAGGCAAGTAGATATTCAGAGCTGCTGCGACCTGATATGTTGCTAAATTGAGGAGTTTTTGTTGGGCCAACAACTGTGATCTTGTGGTGTAGCTGCATGATAAAAGTAATCTCATCGAGGATCAGCCACCACCTTGGTCGTGACCATGAAACTACTGGATGAAGGAATGATGATTTGCTACAAATTGGAGAGTGGAAGTATTGCCTAGCCACTGCGTGGAAATTCAAAGCTACTGTCAACACGAAGGAGGTTTGCTAAACTGATTGGATGGAGTACTCTCAGTGGTAGTAATCTTGTGCTAATTTGTAGTCTTCACTATTTGATTTGTATTAGTAATGGCTAGTTAGCATCATTTACTCTTTCTGAAGTGTGAAAAATTGATTGGAAAGAATTACAGTTTATGGAGTCATAAGATACTGACCATTATTGAATTTAGAGATATTGAACAAACCATCTTAGGCAAAGAATACAGACCAACAAATTATCCCAAAAACTATGATAAAAGACATAAAGAGGCACTTATGCTTCTCAAACTGTCAGTGGCAAACGCATTAGTTCCAAAAGTAAGAAATTACATTGTAGCACTCGTATTGTGGAAAAATATCCAAAATAAGTATCAAGCATTAGAAGTTGGGTGGTCATTGTATTTTAAAAAGCTTTTGTTTTAACTTTTCCCCTAAGTTGCAGGAAGGTGGATCAGTCTCTAAATATTTATTCCACTTAAAGGATCTTAATGATCATTTTTTTTCTATTAAGAAGTCGGTGGATAATGAGGATATGGTTACTTTGTTGATGCGAAGTTAGCCGCCATCATTTGATTCATTTGTTGAGTCCTTACATCTACTTAGGGAGAACCAACAACTTGCATTTGAGAAGTTATGAACACTTCTTTGTATAGAAGGAAAGGAGGCTAGATTAGATAGAAGCATCAACTCCATCCACTATAATGAGTGCATTTAGTGCACAGTTCAAAGGCAAAGACAAACAAAAAAATTCTAGCAATGTATCAAAGAGAACAAATCCAGATGTTATTGCTGCAATAAGCCTGTACACTTCAATAGATATTACAAAAAAAAACAATATGACTTGGCATGTGGTTAAATGAAATCAAGGCATGCAAATGTTGCTGAAAGAGGTGAAGATGAAGTAGTGGGTGATTTTGCATTCGTGGCATTACATAATCAATCAACTAAGTCTATAGCCTGGTATTCGACTCAGGTGCATCTTACCACTACATGGCATAATTCAGTATAGGTTGTGAGGCAATGTGGTTATGAAGAATATTGGTCGATCTTCAAATTGACCAAGCAGTGCTAACCTTACTTATCTCTGACAATCAGAGTGCTCACAAAATGGCGAAAAATTCAGTCTATCATGCCATAACTAAGCATATTGAAGTTCATCACAATTACATCAAATAGTTGGTTGATAATCAAGACATTTGCCTTTATTATTGTCCTACAATAGAGCAAACTATTGACATAATGAAAAAACCACTTGGTAATGATAAGTTCACTCATTGTGCCATGTTGTTAAAAAGAAAGCTAACTCCAGCTAGATTTTCATAATGGTGTAATGAGCTAACACAGATAAGATTTCGCTCATAGTGCCATGTTAGAAGGAAAGCTAACTCCAGCTAGATTTTTATTATGGTGTATTGTGTCTGATGGAAATGTGGCAGTGTTAGATGGAAAACTACCTCATGAAAGCTAACACACATTAGATTTTACTCACTGTGCAATGTTTTAAGAACGAAAGCTAACTCTAGCTAGATTTCCATCATGGTCCATTGTGATTCATGACAATGTGGTTGTGCTAGATGGAAAACTACATTATGAAAGCTTACACATTAGATTTCACTCACCGTGCAACGATTTAAGGATGAAATCTAACTTCAGCTATATTTTCAACATAACTCAATGTGATTGATGTCAATGTGGATGTGTTACATGGAAAACTACCTTATGAAATCTAACACGCATTAGCTTTCACTCATCGTGCCACGCTGTTAAAATGAAAGCTAACTTCAGCTAGATTTCCATCATGGTGTAATGAGCTAACACACATAAGCTTTCCCTTATAGTGCCATGTTGTTAGAAGGAAAGCTAGCTTCAGCTAGATTTCCATCATGGTGTAATGTATTTGATGACAATGTGGTTGTGTTAGATGGAAAACTGCCTTATGAAGGCTAACAAACATTATCTTTACTCACCATGCAATGTTTTAAGAATGAAAGCTAACTCCAGCTAGATTTCCATCATGGTGCATTGTGATTAATGACAATATGGTTGTGTTATATGGAAAAATACACTATGAAAGCTTACATACTTTAGATTTCACTCATCGTGCAACGATTTAAGGATGAAAGCTAACTCCAACTAGATTTCCAACATGGTGCAATGTGCTTGATGACAGTGTGGTTGTGTTACATGGAAAAGTACCTTATGAAAGCTAACACACATTAGCTTTCACTCATCATGCCATGTTGTTAAAAGGAAAGCTAACTCCAGCTAGATTTCCATCATGGTGTAATGAGCTAACACACATAAGCTTTCCCTTATAGTGCCATGTTGTTAGAAGGAAAGCTAACCCCAGCTAGATTTCCATCATGTTGTAATGTATTTGATAACAATGTGGTTGTGTTAGATGGAAAACTACCTTATGAAAGCTAATCAATATTAGCTTTACTGACTGTGCAATGTTTTAAGGACGAAATCTAACTCTAGCTATATTTCCATCATGGCGCATTACGATTGATGACAATGTGGTTGTGCTAGATGGAAAACTACATTATGAAATATAACACACATTAGAATTTACTTACCGTGCAATGATTTAAGGATGAAAACTAACTTTAGCTAAATTTTCATCATGGTGCAATGTGATCAATGATGACGTGGTTGTGTTAGATGGAAAACTACCTTATGAAAGCTAACACACATAATCTTTTCTTTATAGTGCCATGTTGTTAGAGGGAAAACTAACTCCAACTAGATTTGTATCATGGTGTAATGTATTTGATGAGAATGTGGCTGTGTTAGATGGGAAACTACCTTACAAAAACTGACACACATTAGCTATTACTTACCGTGCAATGTTTTAAGAATGAAAGCTAACTCTAGCTAGATTTCCAACAAGGTGCATTTTGATTAATGACAATGTGGTTGTGTTAAATGGAAAACTACATTATGAAAACTAACACACATTATATTTCACTAACCGTGCAACCATTTAAGGTTTAAAGCTAACTCCAGCTAGATTTCCATGATGGTACAATGTAACAATGTGGTTGTGTTAGATGGAAAAATACCTTGGGAAAGGTAATACACATTAGTTTTCACTCATTGTGCCATGTTGTTAAAAAAAAACTAACTCTAACTAAATTTTCATAATGGTGTAATGAGCTAACACACATAAGCTTTCACTCATAGTGCCATGTTAGAATAAAATGTAACTCCAGCTAGATTTTCATCATGGTGTAATGTATTTGATGACAATGTGGCAGTGTTAGATGGAAAGTTACCTTATGAAAGCTAACACACATTAACTTTTACACACCGTGCAATGCTTTAAGAACAAAAGCTAACTCTAGCTAGATTTTCATCATGGTGCATTGTGATTGATGTCAATGTGTCTGTGATAGATAGAAAACTACACTATAATATCTTATACACATTATATTTCACTCACCGTGCAATGATTTAAGGATGAAATCTAACTTCAGCTAGATTTCCAACACAACGCAATGTGATTGATGACAATGTGGTTTTGTTACATGGAAAACTACCTTATGAAAGCTAACACACATTAGCTTTCATGCATCGTGCCATGTTGTTAAAATGAAAGTTAACTCCAACTAGATTTCCATTATGTCATAATGAGCAAACACACATAAGCTTTCCCTTCTAGTTCCATGTTGTTAGAAACAAAACTAACTCCAACTAGAATTCCATCATGGTGTAATGTATTTTATGACAATGTCGTTGTGTTAGATGGAAAACTACGTTATGAAAGCTAACACACATTAGATTTCACTCACCGTGCAACGATTTAAGGTTTAAAGATAACTCCAGCTAGATTTCCATGATGATGCAATGTGACAATGTGGTTGTGTTAGATGGAAAACTACCTTATGAAATCTAACACACATTAGCTTTCACTCATTGTTCCATGTTGTTAAAAAGAGAACTAACTCGAGCTAGATTTTCATAATTGTGTAATGAGATAATACATGTAAGATTTCACTCATAGTGCCATGTTAAAAGAAAACCTAGCTCCAGCTAGATTTTCATCATGGTGTAATTTATTTGATGACAATGTGGCAGTGTTAGATGAAAATCTACCTTATGAAAGCTAAAACACATTAGCTTTTACTCACCGTGCAATGTTTTAAGAACGGAAGCTAACTCGAGTTAGATTTCCATCAGGGTGCATTGTGATTGATGACAATGTGGTTGTGCTAGATGGAAAACTACACTATGAAATATTACACAGATTAGATTTCACTCACAATGCAACGATTTAAGGATGAAAGCTAACTCCAACTAGATTTCCAACACGGTGCAATGTGCTTGATGACAATGTGGTTGTGTTACATCGAAAAGTACCTTATGAAAGCTAACACATATTAGCTTTCACTCATCATGCCATGTTAAAAGGAAAGCTAACTCCAGTTAGATTTCCATCATGGTGTAATGAGCTAACACACATAAGTTTTCTCTTATAGTGCCATGTTGTCAGAAGGAAAGCTAACTCCATCTAGATTTCCATCATAGTGAGATGTGGCTGATGACGATGTGGTTGTGTTAGATGGAAAACTACTTCAAGAATCTTTTCCAAATTATTTTAAAATAGTGAAATGCGATATTTTTTTATAACTCTAAAAATGACACTCCTTTCCAATACAAATGTCAAAGAGCCATGGCCATGGCCTATTTCCTACTATTAGGAAAGTAAAGGACATGAGGTTTAGTGGAGATATTATTTGTAAGAAAACATGGTACAAGATACATAATATTCTTCAACGCACCTTCTATACTTACCAACATAATTTCCAACAAGGAAATGTCAAAGGAATTCATGGTAACACCAACAAATGCAAACCACGCGCACATACTGTGGCAGCCATAGAAATATTGTACAAAATTGTAATGGATAATTCATATTTTTCACCGAACCAAACAAGACAAGTTGAAGAATATGGAATGTTTGCTCCTTTAAGATTGTTGCCATCAACGTACACCGAAAGTTCTTTGTTAAAAGAGATCAATGAGGCTTTTCAAGAGCTCAATTTTCCATCAATATCACAACCAACAATGATCAAGATTTGGAATACTCATTTTCCACATGTAGCATTCTCAAAGGACACTAACTTTAGTAAATGTAGTGAATGTATCGTGTTGAAAGCACAGATGAAGACAACGACTACAAAAGAAATAGAAGAAAAAGCACGAGCTAGATTGAAGAAACATAACAAGATTGTTACGTGTGAAATATATTGCTACTATGACCACACAATTATGTAAAAGCGATATCCAAAGGAATACTTGAGAATTATCCATGATAAAATGGACAAAACAAAGACTTCAATCCCAAGATTATGTGTGAAATCAAAATTTGTTGTAGGAACAAACTTGGGTTTGTCGTTGACAGGTATGCTAACACATGGGCATAGCATAGGAGGTTTTGGTCATTTCTCCCTACCATTTGTACACATGGGATAAAAATTTACCATTACATCTCTTGCAAAGTGCTTGAGGGACCTTGAAGACCCACACCGTGATATGTATTGTAGTGCTCTACCTAACAGTTAGAGCACTGTGTCCAATTCTCTATAATGTTCTCTATCAAAACAGTTAGATTGTATTACAGATTTATATCCAGGTCTGTTCTATAAATTTTATAAACATATGTAAATACAAGTATGAACTGTAAACATATTCAAGTGAAAATTTCGAGCTGTACATGTTGAGAACTTCATGAATTTTTCATAAATTAGACCATAATAGCATGCATGAGTTTAGTATCTACATACCTGAAATTTAAATACCTGGAATTCGTGGTAGATCCAACAGTTTGCTGTAAACCTGGTTCCTTCTTCCAGGTTTCTGTCCGAGCCTTAATCAACAAAATGATGTGCCTCCCTGCCGACCAGCTCTCATCATGTGCTGGCCCTAGGAAACCCACGGGTTTCCTAGCCCCCGAGCCCACAGACCAATAATATCGAGAGCAGCTTCCTCTCCATTCTTTATCTTCTCAGTCTCAGTCATTTACAGATACTCTCATCCTTGAGTTGTCCCCCTCCTCAAGTATTTTTCCTCTTCGTTTTCCTCATGTAGAGTCCAATTTCCCCCAAAATAAATCCAACCTCTCCACACCTCCCCAAAATACTTCCT
The DNA here is from genome assembly GCA_001517045.1 of Pseudotsuga menziesii. Lineage (NCBI taxonomy): Eukaryota > Viridiplantae > Streptophyta > Pinopsida > Pinales > Pinaceae > Pseudotsuga > Pseudotsuga menziesii. The sequence goes on along the minus strand of LPNX011091661.1, from coordinate 105,637 downwards.
TCCTCCTCCTTATACCTCTTTCCCCCACCTCCTTCCTTCTTAAATTAGTTTATTTTATTATATCATGGGTAGTGTAGTTTAGATGGATTTGACATGTGTTATGAATTTATCTTGACTTGTACGTGTCAAAAATGTCATACATTACCAATTTTAATGTTTTACGAAAATTGTAAAGACGGTAAAATAATTAGTTTTAATTTCATAAAAGTATTTACTAATAAACTTTAATCATTAATATAGTATAAGTTTAATTTAATAAAAGTATTTACTAATAAACTTTAATTTAACATTAATATGGTATAAGTTTAGTTTAATAAAAGTATTTACTAATAAACTTTAATTAACGTTAATATGGGGCATTACATACACCCACTCTTCAGGAAACTTCGTCCCGAAGTTATGGTTAAAATAGTGATACAAGGTACTTTTATAGGTTTAAAACAATTCACAATTACTTAGTTAACCTATCCACCTATTTAAATATTTCATACTAGCGTGCATGTGTGAGGTGTGCATGCATGGCCAGTACATGCATAGGCTACACATGTACTATAGCAAAAACCCCTAAATTCTGACTAATACAATTAATATTTCATGCAACATGACCCACACACAGATATAATATAATTTCTTGTGACATTTGGAGTTATTTAACAATTATGTTCTTATTATTTAGTTAGTTAAGATTGGTACCTACCATCAATAGTCTGGTATCATAATTGTCAAACCTTCAACCATAATAACTAAAATGTCCACCCATCCTAACCTACATCCACATCCTCCCTATCCTTCCTCTGCTAGTATAAAGTGGATGTCGGCTTCACCGATCTGACCACATAAGAACCTGAGAGAAATAGCGTCGTCTGAAT
>LPNX011091661.1:69842-104533 GCA_001517045.1 Pseudotsuga menziesii | reverse complement strand
ATATATATATATATATATATATATATATATATATATATATTACATTTATCAATGATGACAATTAAACATACACCGTCTTTATGAACAAAGGAATATCACGATAACTATAACATAGTGACCTCATAAACATAATCATAACATCACAATCAATGTATCAATGGTAACATCTTAGACATAGTAGAAACATCTATCATAAATATGGTTTACTCAATCAAACTGGGTCCAACATTTATTAAGAAAATAAAATGCAACATGTTGATATGTCTAGTGAGATATGGGGCACTACCTACATAATCATACATACATACATACATACATACATAAACCCACCTTTCAGGAACTTTGTCTCAAATTTACTATTATGCGTGATTATAAGAACATATTATTATGCAAATATATGTGGCTTACTACTTGAATTCATTAATTAAGGTAGTCTCACTTGGATCTTTACTTGATCCACTTGTCGATGTCATTTTACTATTTTACTTCTTTTATCATGTAATATATGCTCTTTAAACTTTATCTGAAAAACATATCCTATGACCTTCCTCGAGGATCCCTATTTGTAACATGCATCAAGGTCCATCATGCCTTACTAGACAATTATCCACAACAATTTATACAGTGTTCTATAGTCTCGTTATGATTAATAAGAATATGTTATATCCCAACTATCATTTATTTTGATTCTTCGTTTTATTATTATTAAATTATTATTCTTTTTATATAGGGCTTCTTCAGGAATTGAATTATTTGTTGACTCTCTCTCTCATTTATACGACTTATGATCTCATAAATTTATACGGCTTACAACTTTTCAGGATCCATATTGAGAGTGGTCTAGTGTCTTAATAACATGAAGTCCACTATGTTTATTAATCAACTCTCATTTATCAATAAATTTTCTTTAAATAGAACTCTTACACCATGAGTGGCACATTATACCTAGAATACTTACAATTGCACTACTTATTTCTTGGTAATTTGAATAACGCGATACACTTCTATAATATGAAGTTTAATTGTTAGTTTGCATGCTTGTCATACCGTTTTCTACGACAATATCTGAATTCCATTTATACGTTCATCTCCTTCTATACTAATTCCTATTATTAGTCCTCCAACAATTGGCCATTTTGTACCAGTCGTTTATCGCTAAAATTCTTTGTAACATTCCATTAATACGCATCAAAATGTATCTTTAGTACTTTTAATGTTTAAATCAATTAATATATTATATTGCCCCTTATGTTACCCATTACTCTTCTTGCTATTCTTTTATCCCTTTTATTCATTATAGGTTTTCTTATAGTGATCTTGAATGTAGCACTCTTCTTGATACAATTACCCCTTTTATCTTCTTTATCCTTTCTTAAACTCCCTTTCTCTCTCTCTCCATAATAGGTATCAATAGATATTAAGTCTACTTGGTCTATTTATTTAGCTATTTATGTTGCATGAGTACAAGTACCTTTACAATCCCTTTTTAATTACAAGACTACATTAGCACACCTATCGCTCAATATTAGCAACCCTAAATCTTTTATTTATATAGACATAGCATTCCTTATAAAACCTCTTCTCTACACCTTGTCTTTCATGTTTATTGTTTCTCATCTATTTAATCTATTTATTAGGTCTTACCTCTTAATATCTTAATGTGTTAATTTATAATATTGTTTATGCTCATCGAGTATAGGTTCACTCATTATACCTTTATTTGAGATTGATTACCATTATTACTTTCACACCAAATAAAGTTACAACCTTCACCCTACCATAACCTATTAGCTTCGTGGTATGCCAAACAATGCTAACCCCATGGGCTCATCTATACATCATCATATCCTTTCTCCAACATTTGTATATTCATCTTCATCTTCAGAGGGATTCTATCATAGGTGCAATAGGACCTTAACCTTCTTGAGAACATCATATGAATTTGTATATCCAATTTAGAAAACATGGGAAGAACCTTGAACCCTATAATCCGACATAATCTCTAAATAATTCGATGTGATACAAAAAAGACCCTTTAGAGTGAGTCTCCTCAAAATGTAAGATTTTTAATGCTTAGAAGACTTAGTGGACCTATACATGGCATATTACTACATGAAATAACAAGGGGGGAGTTAGAGATTCAATCCTTTTGTAATAATACCACAAATATAACAAAATGGGAGAATCTTCACACCACAAGCACTATAAAGATAAAAGTATAAACACATGTTATGTCCTTCCTAATATCTTCAACATCATCAAATTAATATTGTTTTCAATTTATTAAGCTAATATATATATATATATATATATATATATTATTATTTATTATTATTATTTTTATTTTATTTTAAATATGGTTTACAAAATTGCAAGTAGAGATGATTTATCTTGTAAGTTTATTTTATAAAGTTCATTATACTCCATTCATAACATTTTGAAATGTATAATATATAAGACTCCCTTTATTGACATTTTCAATGTATAAGATATATAAGACTCCCTTATTGACATTTTGGCCAACACACTTAACGATAGGGGTGTGCAATCTTAGCGCTGGGGTGAGTGGGGTTTAAACCTAAACCCATAAACAAGAGTCCAACCAACCTACATGGAGTCGGTGTATTATGATACCAATCCAAAGAAGTGTGGACCACTCAAGGTGATTGGTCTTCTCCTACACTCACATTTCGTCGTTTCATTTGAAAGGAACTTGACCCAAAATTTTGGAACAATTCTTTGTAGTTATACAATTAATGGGATCCCTATCCCAAAATGTTTATCAATGTTGGGAACATATTTTCTCTACCCTTTTAAACCTTTTACAAATTTTTGAAAACTAACCTAGCGACCGCGGAAACCAAAGCATGAAGACAATTATGCTCAAGGAGTTGATGATGCACGTGAAATGTCACATGTTTTTGTTGTGATTATGTGATTACTTTACACATTTGGCATGGGCATATTCCATTAATTTGTTCTTTTGAAAATAAGGTAAACAATCTTATTACAAAAGTTTTTAGAATAAAATCAAAATTTTAAATATATTGTAAAGTACAACTTTTAAAGATCAAAACTGTAACACTTAATATCAGAAATCTTAGAAATACTTTATTGTATTCTATATTAAATCTCACAAAAGAACAAATAAATTGAAGCAGACTTTTCTATTAGTACCCAAAAATAAATTAAATCTCTGATTTTTTTACTCTTGGCATTGTAATTTATTCTGGGTGACTAGAATTGGGACGCTATGCAACATAGAGGTATCTTTGGGCCCAGCGTTCGTTATCTCTGTCGCTGCCACTCAAAGACAACTGAGCACTTATATACATATATTGTGCTTATTCATGCGTTGAGTCGGTGAGTAGTGATTGATTGCCCAACAGATTCGGCGCAGTAGGGATGGATTTTAACAAATATTACCCCTGCTTGGAAAAAGTGGAGAGCCAATTGAATCACTTGGGATATTTAAATATATAAAGCTCATATTATAATGCTTCATAAAAATAAAATCCCTTGGACCTTCAGACATAGATAGTTATATAAAACTACCGGTTTGACACTGCCTTGGATATATTTTTAACAGGCTGGAGTAGGTCTACGGACAGGAGGACAACGCACCGCACGAGTGAGGCTTTTATTTTCAACTTTGTACTAGATCTCTTAAATCTGGCTGGATTCATTACGGGCAGGTTCAAGGGCTCTATTTTAAAAGGCTCTTAGCTCGCTCGCCCCCTTATGGAACAGTGGTAAAAAAGCTATCTTTCATTGTGCGCTGAAAATTTTATTTATCTCGGAACTATTGAGCTTTTTCCAACAGAAACAATTGAAAACACTAATCAGAATAATCTGAACTCGCAAACCTTGCAAAAGAAAATGCTTTAATCGTAGTAAAATTTTAATGGAAGCATCTTACCTGATTTTTCCAATGCAAAAGTTCTTCTTATGAATATATGACGAATCTACTGCGCAACGGTAGTAGGCTATCAGATAAAGTTGGACTAGCAGGCGGTAAAATATCTGCTGCAAATTGCTACCAGCCAGCTAGGTTCTCCACTTCGGCTCAGAGAATTGATTTAAATAAGAATAGCTATTGATATAATAAATTATATTACACGGACTATTTAGGATTCAATAATGTAAACTGCTGAAGTGTATGTACTGAATCAACAATATTGAAAGATGAAAAGAGTGAATGTCACTGATGTTCAAATAAGCCATGTAAGCATTAGGTATGAAGTTTAAACTATTTTTAGTGTCATCCCAACCATAACATGGAGAGCTTCGTTATTATTACAAACTAGTGTCGTGGAGAGTAACCTAGCAGACAGTTACTTTTAAAATTATCGAACAAATATTATTTATTTTCTAAAGTATTGTTGGGCATAAATAAGATTATGATCTCTAATATATTTTATTTGTCTAAATAATGCAATTGTTTTCCATTGATTTATCCCAAACAAATAATAATAAAAAAATCGTAATAACTTCACGGTGGGTTGTTATTATTTATAATATATTTTTAAAGAGAGTATTATTTCTTTTTCTTTGCCGCGTTGCTGTCACCGAATTATTTCTTGTTCTCTGCTGCGGGGGGCACGCGTTCAAGCAAGAAGATACCAAGCCTAAGAAGATACCGCGTGGATTACATACCGTGTGAGTGACAATTTCCTGGGTATGAAAGCCTGACCTGTGGCTGATTATTTCCTGGAGTTTGAATACCTGACCTGTGGCTTTCATAGTTATTCAACAAAAGCGCAGAACCAATTAATTATTGAATAATTAATTAAGCACGCATTTAAGCAAGAAGATACCGTGTGGTGCATGTAAGCCACGCGGACACATGCATGTGGCTCCCCCTGCTTGGAGCTCATGAGTGTAGGCTGTCTTATCTCAACCGGTAGAGTGCGTGGCTTTTAAAAGTGATACTCCTTCCATGCCCGCGTGAAGACACGTCATTTTTTTTTCTCTTCTCCCAGCTAAGTTCCATGGAAAGGGTTTCTTAAGGTTAAATGGAGGCCACAGGTTAGTGAGGGAGGGTGCATTTACCGTCCTTCTGGGTTGGTTAGAGGCAGTGGAAATGGTGGAGGAGGGCGCATTTAGCATTGGAGTTGGTAGTAAATCGGATTGCTATTCTGAAAGCCGTCGTTGTTCTGAAAGCGATTCACACTCTCTCTATTAAAACCAGTACTTCTATTGAAGCTGTTTTGGGAAGTGGGCAGAAAATATCAAAACCCTTCTTGGGTGGTGATGCAGAAAATATCAAAAACCCACATCGTGTTCAGGGTGAGTTTAAAGGTACGGCTTTTGTTTTATGGCTGCATAGTGGTACTCAAGTTTTTATTTCTATTTAGAGAAAAAAAATTCTTTAAATATAAGGTGCCAGTCTTGCTNTGTTTTTCTTACAAACTCTGCAGCAACTCGATGGATGATTTGTTGTTTTAAATTTTATTCCCTTCTCGATCTTGCTATGGAAATGATTAACTTGCCGCCGTTTGATGGCGTAAATAATTATTATGATCCTGGTTCGGATGCTACTAGGAATAATGCATATTCTGCTTGTTCTAATGACGTTGGGAATTCTTATGCTGCTAGGAATTAAGGTGGGAATAATGACACTTATGGGATTGCTGCTTAGCCTATTTTCCCCTGGTTCAAAAGCTGTCCCTGGGAGCGCTGTTAGGAATTATGCTTATTGTGCTTATTATGCTTATTGTGTTAGGAACCTTCCTGGTGTTTAACCAACATATTTATTGTGAAATATATTTGGTATATTTCCTTTTGATTGGAATAATGTATTTAACAGTTGAATCCTGATAACATAATTTACATGGTAGATTTCTTATGCTTATGATAGACATGATGAATCCATAGGATTCGATCTAGGGTTATTTGTTTCTTTATATTTTGAATCTTGATATTATAATGGTGTTTATAAACTTCAACTTCTTATCCAGCTCTCCGGCACTACTACTCGGGCTTAGGCTTTTCCCATTCACAATGGGCAAACTTGGCAGACGTGTACTTGGCAGGTGGACTGGGCGTAGTTTTTGTCCTTGGCAGGTGCCTTAGGCGTACTGGTTACTACCATTTTTTTTATCAACTGGTAAGGGCTTATCCATGGTAAGTACTTCTACCATGTATGTTGGTTTAAAAAAAACACTAACTAATCTCTCCTGGCCGAACCTTCCCTACAGCAGTATCATCAGAAGATTCATTCCTATATCCAGGCCAAACTTAGATTCAAGTAAGGAAGTCAAAGGTCTATCAGCAGCATCAAGATGAACGAGGGTGTAAAATGCTTTAAGTTTTCGTCCTGCTTGGTGTGATTATTATTGGTGTATTCGCTGTTATAGGTTAGTAAATAGTTTGATAGGCTTGGCTTGAGGTTTTGGCTTTGGCTGAAAGGCTTATGTATGGTGAACGGCTTATGGCTCCTGGTAAAAAGACATCTGGCTTCTGTGAGACCTGGTGAGGCAGAAGTAGGCTCGACCTCCTAGCATAGTACTGGTTATTTATATTTTTTTTCCCTCTTCCAGCTCCCTCCACCTCGTGGAGATCCAATCAATAAATAAAAAAATACTCTGTAGCAACATATAAAGCAATGAATAAAATTATTTCACTGCTTCTTATCGAGCATGGCACAAGTAGCCTATTGTTCTTTCTCACACATTTTTTATTTTTTATTTTTATTTTTATATATCAATTGGGAGCCCTCTGGTTCTAGATTTGGAACCATGGCTCTGATACCATCTGTAGTGCTCTACCTAATGGTTAGAGCACTGTTTCCAATTCTCTGTAATGTTCTCTATCAAAACAGTTAGATTGTATTACAGATTTATATCCAGGTCTGTTCTATAAATTTTATAGACATATGTAAATACAAGTATGAACTGTAAACATATTCAAGTGAAAATTTCGAGCTGTACATGTTGAGAACTTCATGAATTTTTCATAAATTAGACCATAATAGCATGCATGAGTTTAGTATCTACATACCTGGAATTCGTGGTAGATCCAACAGTTTGCTGTAAACCTGGTTCCTTCTTCTTCCATCTTTCAGTCCGAGCCTTAATCAACAAAATGATGTGCCTCCCTACGACCAGCTCTCATCATGTGCTGGCCCTAGGAAAACCATGGGTTTCCTAGCCCCCGATCCCACATACCAATAATATCGAGAGCAGCTTCCTCTCCATTCTTTATCTTCTCAGTCTTAGTCATTTACAGATACTCTCATCCTTTAGTTGTCCCCCTCCTCAAGTATTTTTCCTCTTCGTTTTCCTCATGCAGAGTCCAATTTCCCCCAAAATAAATCCAACCTCTCCACACCTCCCCAAAATACTTCCTTCCTCCTCCTTATACCTCTTTCCCCCACCTCCTTCCTTCTTAAATTAGTTTATTTTATTATATCATGGGTAGTGTAGTTTAGATGGATTTGACATGTGTTATGAATTTATCTTGACTTGTACATGTCAAAAATGTCATACATTACCAATTTTAATGTTTTACGAAAATTGTAAAGACGGTAAAATAATTAGTTTTAATTTCATAAAAGTATTTACTAATAAACTTTAATCATTAATATAGTATAAGTTTAATTTAATAAAAGTATTTACTAATAAACTTTAATTTAACATTATTATGGTATAAGTTTAGTTTAATAAAATTATTTACTAATAAACTTTAATTAACGTTAATATGGGGCATTACATGTATGGTGATTTTCTTTATGAGAGTGGAAGTTCAAGAAACCCACTTTCAAATGCATTACTTCAAAACTCTATCTACTCAAAATGTAGAGTGTACAAGGATGCTTTCCTATCTTTAAATGGAAGCTCAAAATATCAAAATCTTGATTTTAAATCTCTTCCTCCCACATTTGTTGTTATAGTTGGACAATGCAGCTAGTGATAATAAGAATCGTTATGTTTTCATGTTTCTATCACTATTAACTACACTTGGTATCTTCATCATTATTGAGGTTGGGTTCTTGCTTGTGGGGCACACCCATGAAGACATAGATGGAACCTATAGAAGAATGTCTTTGAACTTGAAAAGTAAATATATATATTCTTTACCTGAGATGATGGATACATATCGCACAATAGAAGAAAAATGAGCATTTCCACTTAAACTTATTGACAAAGTGTATGACTTCAAAAGTTTTCTTAATGGGTACATCAAGGAGGCGAAAAATGAACTAGTTGGACATCTTAATGTCTAGTACTTCCAATTTCTTGTACTCAATGATGTTCCAGTTATGAGGGATAAAGAATCCATTAGAGACATTGAGTGATCAGAACCAGTTGAGTTGTGGAATATAGATGATGAAGGTCGATCTATATTTCCCATAGGGAAGCCATCTTTCTTACGTCCCAAAGGCAATGATGTTTATTTAAAAGAACTTAAGGAAGGAATAACATCATACATAAAAAATGTGGAAAGCAATGATGTTTATTTAAAATAACTTAAGGAAGGAATAACATCATACATAAAAATGTGGAAAGGGACTACTGGCAATGAGAATTCACCAATTGTTACATAGGAATGGAATAAAAAACTAGATTATTGGAAAAGAGTTATTGATGCATGAGATGTAATCTACAATGACCATACACCCCTGGATGAAACTGATTCTTCTTCTGATGATTTTTGGCCCAAGATGAGGAAAAATGTTAACGTTCATGGTAATGCACTCCATGCAATATCAAGTATTATGGATGGGGATTTTGATAATGTGATAGATGACTCAGTATATGTTGGACCCAAGTGCAACAAGCCAAATCCAACATTCGATCCTAGAATTGATGTTGAGAAAGGAAAGATGTTGCTTGTTAGATTAGGAAATAAGGATGAAGGAGAGATGACATGGATGGAAAAAACCATCTCAGATATCTTCCAGGATGATGACAACGATACCCTTCATATAAAGATTGATTGCTCCCAGCCTAGCTCAAGAAAATACAAAGGAAAAAATTTAGAACAATATTGGGTACCAAATCCTTATGACACAATAACTGGATCTATTCCAATTAATACGATAGTTTGGGCATGGATGCCAAAGAAAGAACATTGTAGGAAGACCAAGATAAACAAATGTGGTGTGCAATCTGTACTTGATATGCTTGAGCGGATATAAGGAGATTAGGTGGAGATGATTCATGAATGTAATTTTGCTTCTTGAATGAATTTTAGTATACATGAAGAAACATTTTTCAATGTTTGTAGTATAATAAATACTCTTCAAGCTACTTTTTGAGGAATTTTATATTATTTGTTGCATACTACATAAGTTAATAATAGTCACAACACAATATTAATATATTGTTAAATAACTTCATATTATGTAAGAAATTTCTTACACAAATTATTAATAATTCACTAGTCAAATATTGGTGACTTTTGTTTTAATAAGTAAATATAAATATTAATGATAATCAAAGTATATCATTAAATACATTTATAGGTAAAATTTCTCACATAAATATTTTATTCATAAAATCAACATTCATTAACTTAGTTTTTTATACACCACCACCAACAACAATAATAATAAATTATGTCTCTATTATAATTCATAATTTAATTTAATCATTACTAAGATAAAACCTATTTTACTCTAAGTCATAAAATATTTTCTCTTATCCACTATCAAGTGGTGCCAACTTTGAAAAATAAAATATCAAACTCAAAAAAGAGTTCGACTTACTATGGTAACTCAACCTAGACACATTAGTTAACATAATTTCAATTAAATGAAATTCCAAGATAATAATAGCAACAAACATTGATTATTAATGTCATTAAATAACTTTAATAATAATATGTAAAAAAATATTCTACAATCTATTTTTCGGGATATAATCATTGATCAACTTAACTTTTATTAGAAAATATAAATAAATTATATTTCTATTCTAACGTATAATTGATTTTGATCGTTAAAATAATAAACTTAGCGTATTAACACTTAATACATAATAGTTTTTCTTGTCACTTGTAAAATGTTGTGAACCTTCTAATATATTACAACATGATACTCAACACATACAATATTATTTGCTATGTCAAGAATTAAAATTGTTATAGTAACAAACACATATGTATTATGTCATTAAATAGTTTTTAAATGGGTCATTCTAAAATTGTGCCAACCTTCTACTAGTATAGGAACTAAACACCAACAATGTACTAGTTACTTTATCACATTATAATTAAATTGCTTAATCATAGTAACATATACAATATTATTGTCATTAGATAAACTTAATCAAGTTACCATTTAATACAAACTATACATAATATTAATAGAAATTATGTAAGGAGTCAAAGTCTAAGAATTTCGTCATTTTGAAAGAATCAAAGTCTAAGAATTTCATCATTTTGATTTGTCACAGAGGATTAGAAAGGTGTAATCTAGGTGTTAACATAGTCTCTCTCTCCTCATGTTGTAAGGGGTGCTATCTCAATGGAAGAGCACCTGCATTACAAGCAGGACAATGGTGGTTCGATTCCTCCGTGCCCTAACATAGATTAATAGATGGTATAAAATCTTAATGATAATATAAATATCATAAGATAGATATATTTTCATTATAAATATGATCTTTTCAATTAAACACATTGTTTAAATACTGCATAAATAAATAATGAACACCTATAATAATTACTTGAGTTGGTTTTCCCTTTTTCCTCTTGTATATGAAAAAAACAAATTGTACTGCACTAATGCTATTCTAGTTCATAATTGATTTTGATTGTTAAATAATTTATATTAATAAATAAGAGAGGCTTTACTAACATAAATATCATTAAATAAATTTATAGGTAAGAAATTTATCACGTTAATCTATTATTCATAAAGTAAACATTCATCAACTTAGTTTTTAATACACTACCACTACCAGCAACAACAACAATAAATTATGTTGGTATTTTAATTTATAATTTATTTTAATCACTACAAGGGTAAAACTTAGACTTTAAAGTCATAAAATATTTTCTTGTTTTGATTATAAGTGGTGCCAACTTCCAAAAATAAAACAACATACTCAACAAAGATAAAAATAAGTACTATGACAATATTTATAATTGTTGTAGTAACAAGTACAATGTTGGTATTATGTCATAAAATAATTTAATCAACTTAACATTTAATACAAACTATAAATAATATTAATAGAAATTATGTAAGGATTCAAAGGCTATGACTTTCCTCTTCTTGAAAGAACTCAATCTAGCGGAAGTTCTAAATTCTAGATCGAACACTTACAATAATTAGTTGAGTTGGTTTCCCCCTTTCCTCTCTTGTATATGAAAAAAATAAAATTGTACTGTACTAATGCTATTATAGTTCATAATAGATTTTGATTGTTAAAATAATTAATATTAATAAATAAGGGAGGCTTTACTAACATCAATATCATTAAATAAATTTATAGGTAAGAATTGTCTCACGTTAATTTGTTATTCATAAAGTAAACATTCATCAACTTAGTTTTTAATACGCTACCACTGCCAACAACAACAATAATAAATTATGTTTCTATTTTAATTCATAATTTATTTTAATCACTACAAAGGGTAAAACTTAGACTTTAAAGGCATAAAATATTTTCTAGTTTTGATTATAAGTGGTGCCAACTTTAAAAAATAAAACAACATACTCAACGAAGACAAAAATAATTACTATGATGATATTTATAATTGTTGTAGTAATAAATACAATGTTGATATTATGTCATAAAATAATTTAATCAACTTAACATTTAATACAAACCATAAATAATATTAATAGAAATTATGTAAGGATTCAAAGGCTATGACTTTCCTCTTCTTGAAAGAACTCAATCTAGCAGAAGTTCTAAATTCTAGATCCACTAAATAATTACATATTTAATGAAATATGTGTTGTATAAAATAATGTGAGGATATCATAGCCCTATAGGATCCAAATAAATCTTGTCCTTCCTTTCTTCTCACATATACCATTACTTTAAGTTCCTAGGCGTGAGGATCGGTATGACAGTGGATAATCTTGAGGCATGGCCACTAGATGTGAATGAATGTTCTAAAAAATTATGGGTGAATAGAAAAATATTCAAATCCAAATCAAATGGTTGTATCATACTTGTTTCCTTTAGACTTCTTATTAGATAGTATCCATGTTTATTTTTAGCTATATGAAGAAAATTATGTATCCCCTCTGTGTGACTCTGGGTCTTAACAATGCACACAATAGTCATAATTTGCCACATTTTCAATTGGGTAGGAATTTTATCATCTAGTTTGGAGAAAAACATCATTAAAATACATAACCCAATTTAAGTACCTGCATATTAATTGTATATGTCCTCTCATCTCTTTGATATCATGTGTGTTGTAAATTCATTTCCCGACATTAAATGGTAGTGTAAGTCATCAAAACTAGTAGAACCAACATTGCATGTGTATTGTAACAATTTATGGGAATGGAAATATGTGATAAATTACCAAATAATATTTGATGAATTTATTTTAGCGTTTTACACTCAAATCCATGGAAATACTACTTGATCCATGTCTAAAACAACCTTTTATGTGATGGAAAACATCTGTGATTGGTATCACACTAAGGAGCACAATTATCTATGGATATATTGTGGATATTAACCTACAAACATATTTCCACTCTATGTTATTGAAAATATAGTGCTATTGGAGATTGCATATCAATATTATGTAAATAGAGTGCGATCCATTTTGGAAAATAATAAGAAATCCATGTGGCCCTCTTTGCCCCTAATTTTTGACAACTATGTGATAGAGTTTTCAAGGGAGATGGAGAAGGAAGTTCCATCTCTCAAAAATATTCATTTTGGAAACAAACTATTTAAGAGACAAGATCCTGAAGTAGTAGTATATATACATTTCTAATTTTTTTTCTTATACTCATGAAATCAATGCAGAAGAAGAGGTCTATCGAAATCTAGACAAAACTCTAGAAGAAGTGTCATGTAAGTTGAGAAAAGGAGAATATAGTATAGACAAGACCTTTAAGTTAAAATGGAAAAAAGGAACCTATGAGGAAGGCACAAGAGGATGATTCCATGAAAAGTGATAAAGAACAAAGAAAAAAAGTGCAAGAAGAAAAGGAAAATTCAAATAGGGTGCTAGAAGAAGCAACCAAAAACATTTAAGAAGAGATCGAAAAGAAAAAGAACTGAAGATGAATAAATTAATGTTGAGGTTTTAGTAAATGTTCTTAAGGTCCCAATGAAAACATGAACCAAGGTTGTTTCACCAGATCATGTACCTCCATTACCCATTAAAACCATCAATGGGAACTTTCCACTGGGGGGATTTGCCTTTGTAAAAATTACCCCAAGCAAAGAGAAATAAATTTAATCAATGTTTTTATTTGCGTTCAATAACAATATAAAGAAAATAGCGAAGAGATTATGAAAGAAGTTTAATATCTTAAATAATATCAGTCAAACTGGGGTGAAGGTGATCACTAAGATGAGCTTAATATCTCTTGTTTCAAAAGATGAAATGATGAACTTTTAAAATTATGGATTAAAATTTAGTTGATTTATATGTAATTATTTTTATCTTAGTCTACATTTTGTGGGATTGTCAGAGTTTTAGATGTTTAATTGTCATTGAAAAATATTTGAGTGAATGGGTACTTGAATTGATTTCAAGATGCTAAGAATATGGATTTTCAAAACTAATTTATGACTTTTTGAAATTAACTTTAGTGAACTAATAATAAAAAAAATACTAGTTTGAAACATACAATTCTAAGTCATGTTTAGAAATGAACATAACATTGGTTAATCAAAGAGTTTAAAACATATTGTCCTACGATATTCCATGTATTTATGAATGAATAGAATATTGGTTGAGTCAAATTTGATTTTAAACATATAATTCCATACCAAGAAGAAAGTCTATTTCATATACCAAAATTTCATACCAATAGTCATTGGTTAAGTAATGGATATGTTCCCATAGTACAAGCAATGTGGAAAATCATTGTAAATAAATGATGGCCACACATCAATCGCATAGGTGATATCAATGGAAATTGGTTAACCGGTGGAAAAGTTTAATTTATTAGGACTTATATATCCATGTTATAAACAAAAAAATTCAAACAACTTCCTAATGTGACACTGGTATAGTTTGACCAAATGAAAACAACCTCCTATTTTTTATGGATATAGTTTGAACAAATCAAACATATATGGTATTACAACATACATGTTTTGTATGTCATAATCTCATTTGAATCATTTATAAAAGGTAACACTTAAAGTGTGGTTCAAGTGTTTTCATGTAAACAACTTCATAAGTGCAATTGCTAAAAGAACCTCTTGATTTTATGAAAATAGCTTCAAAAAATAAAATATACAATGATTTTACACATCCTCCCTCCACATCCTCCCTCCTCCTCCTCCTACACCCCCCAACCCTCCTATTCCTCTCTCCCTCCTCCCCCCCCTCCCTTCTCCTCCTCCTCCCTCCCTTCATCTTCTTCTCAGCTTCCCCCTCCTCCATATCCTCCTTTTCCCAGCCCCCTCTCTTATCCTTCCCCTCTCCCTACCCCTCCTCCCCCTCCTCCCTTTCTCCTTCACCCGCTCCTCTCTCTCTCCTCCACTCTACCTCTGCCTCCTCCTCCTCCACCTTGTCCCTCCTACCTCTTTCCACCACCCTCCCTCAACCTCTTGCTCCTCCTTTCTCCCTCCTCCACCCCATCCCTCATCCCTCTCTCCTCAACCCTCCCACCTCATCCTCCTCCTCTCTCCCATGCCCTCACTCCTCCTCTCCCCTCCACCCTCCCTCCAACTCCTCCTCCTCCTCTCTCCCCTGACCTCCCTCCTCCTCTTCCCTCCCCCATTCCTCCTCCTCCTCCTACCTCCCTCTCCCCTCCACCTCCTCCTCCTCTTCCCTCTCCCAATCCTCATCCTCCTCTTCCCTCCCCCAATCCTCTCGATCCATCCCTCTCCTCTACTCCTCCTCCTCCCTCCCCTATCCTTCCCTTTCACCTACCCCTCCTCTTTCTCATCCACATTCTCCCCTCTCCCCTTCCTCCTCCCTCCCTTATCCTCCCCTTCTGCCTACCCGTCCTCCCTCTCCTCCTCCATGCAACCCCCTCCTTTTCTCCTCTCTCTCTCCTCCACTCTACCTCCTCCTCTTCCTCTCTCTCCCTCCTCCACCTCATCCCTCTTCCCTCTCTCCTCCACCCTCCCTCCCTTCTCCTCCCTCTCCCCTTGACCCTCCCTCTTCCTCCTCCTCCTCCCTCCCTCCTCCACCGCCTCCCTTCTCCTCCCTCTTCCTCTACTCCCAGCTCCTCCTCTCTACCTAACTATCTCTTTATCCTCCTTCTTATACTCTTTTACTCATCCTCTTCCTCCACCTCTGTCTCTCCTACACCTTTTCCTCCATCTGCCTCCTCTCCCCCTCCTCCTCCACCTCCTCCTCCTTCCCTCCTCATCTTCCTCTCTCCCTTCTCCTTCTCCTCCCCTTCTCCCTCCTCCTTCTCCTCCTTCCCCTCCCTCCACCTTTTCCCTCTCTTCTCTCTCCCTCCTCCACCACCTCCCTTCTCCTCCCTCTTCCCCTCTCCAACCTCCTCCTCTCTCCCTTGCCCTCCTCCCTCCCTCGCTCCTTTCCTCCTCCTCTTCCTCCACCCCTCTCTCTTCAAATCCTTTACCTCCTCTCCCCTTCACCTCTCTCCCTTTCACTCTACCTCCTCTTTTCTCCCTCTTACACCCCCTCCCTCTGCCTCCTCTCTCCTCCTCCACACCCTCCCTTCTCCTCCTCCTCCTCCCTTCCTCCTCATCTTCCTCTCTCCCTCCTCCCTCACTTCTCCTCCCTTTCCCCCTAACCCTCCTCCCTCTCCTCCTTCTCGCATCCCCACTCCTTTTATCCTCCCTCTCTCCTCCACTCTTCCTCCTCCTCCTCTCTCCCTCCTCCACCGCATCCCTCCTCCATCTCCCCTATACCCTCCCTATGCCTCCTCCTCCTGTCTCCCACACCCTCCATCACTCCTCCTCCTCCTACACATCCTCTCTCCCACACCCTCCCTCGCTCCCCCTCTGCCTCCCTCTCCCCTTGACCCTCCCTCTTCCTCTCTTCACCTTTCTCCTTCCCCCACCCTCCCTCTCTCCCTCTTCCCTCCCCCACTCCTTTCCTCTACCCCTCTCCCTTCAATAGCTTCTCCACCCTCTGCCTCCTCTCTCCCTCCTCCACCCCCTCCCTCCCTTCTCTCTCCCTCCTCCACCCCCTAACTCCCTTCCTTCAACCTCAATAACAAAATTGGAACGAATAGAGATGTATGACCTATGAAGTTGTATTTTCATATTTATGTTTGTAGGATTAAAAACTCAAATTATTATTGGAGTCTTTAAACTAATTAATACCCAAAAATAATTAGAACTATTTACATACTTTAGAAAGCAATACAAAATATACAATATTTTTTTTGGCATACTTTATAAAGAATTTAAAAAATACAATTAAAAAAAATGTAAGATTTTGGCATACACTCTTGTGACCAATTTCCTTATGCTCTTGAAGAAGAATTCATTAACATATAGACATATACCCATGAACATAAAATATTGCATTCTCTAACTGGGTTCAATTTCCATTAATGTGAGAGACACTTATCTCTAGCATCCTTTTATATAAAATTCCATTATCACTATTCATGAAACCTAGTTTTTACTAAAACAAGAAACTCTTATTGAATAAATGTTTAAAAAAATAAATATCACATTTTGTGGCATGCTTGTATATAAAACTCCATATCATGATTCATGAAATTGAGTTTTAATCGAAACAAACATATCTTATTGAACAATGAATCTCAAACAACTGATATAAATTTGATATAAATTTGTCTATGTGTGTTGTTGTGTCTTTGGCCATGTTAAGTAGGTACCTAATGAAAATATAGCAATATAGTACCTAAACACATTCAACAAGTCTTGTACTAGTCCAATAACTATATAATTAGAATTTGATGCATAAAAAGAAGGAAGGAGTTTTATAAACTGTCTGATGCATAAAATAATTTAACCTAAAACCCGAAGAGAAGGTACCATTTAATGCTAAGAGGACATATTAGATGGAAAATCTCAAAAAGACTTATCATAAGTTGCAAAGCACAATAGTAATACATATTATGCATGTAGGAAAATAAATAATCACATCTAAAAGAATGTATCCCATTCAGTAAAATGTCAATCTATAATATGGAAATATCACTCTATCATATGTAATTTAAACTTTAAAGTAATAGTTGGTGAGACTAGATCCAGCTGAGCTGATTTCCAAAATGAGTATATAGCTTTGGATATTCCTGTATAATCCTTCCATGCCCAAAAAATATGTGCAATGATTGTAACTAATCAACCTAGACCCACCTACACATTTCAAGAATTTAGAGGTCAATATCTATCTAAAAAATCCACATAAAAATAGCCATTCTAATTATTAACTGATGTTTGTTGCAGCCTTCATTTATAATCCTTCTGTACTCAACAAATATGTGTAATGATTGTAACTAATAAATGTAGACCTGCCTGCACATTTTAAGAATTTAGACCATTCATATCAAAAAGAATCCGCATGGAATTATCCACTTATGTTTTCCTACCATAGAAATTGAAGGCAATCTTCAAAGAAATAAATTAAAAATACTACATTACTTGATAGCATTTACATATGGTAGAGTAGAGCAGAGCAAACATATCTTCTCTCATATGGTAAAGGAGAACAGACACTGCTAGATAGTGCTACTATTATTGAATGAATGCATAGGTTTCTGTCTCTGATGGGCAGACAGTGCTGCTACTATTGAATGAATGCATAGTTCTGTTGTATTGAATGAAACAATAAAACCATTGATCCAATACACATTGATTTGATCCATCTAGAAATCATGAAACTAAAGAAAACCATAAGAATCAATATAAACCATAAGCATTACTTGACAGCATTTACATATTGCAGAGTAGAGCAATCAAATCCATATGGCAGAGCAAGCATTACTTGACAACATTTACAAATCCATATGGAAGAGCATTAAGTAGACTAGAGAAATCAAATCCATATGGCAGAGAAATAATTACTTGACAACATTTACATATGGCAGAGCAAAGCAGAGAAGATAGTGTTGCTGCTGTTGAATGAAGACATAGGTTTCTATCTCTGATGGGAATATGGGGAATCAAACAAAACAATAAAACAATTTCATACTCCACATCTAGAAAGAAAAAAATGAAATAAAACCATAAACATCAATGTAAACAAAATGAAAAGACGACCAATAAGAATTTCCAGAAATTGTGGAAATCCCAGAAATTTCAGAAGCGGAAAGCCGCCAGAAATTGTAGAAATTGCAGAATGTAGAAATGCCAAAAATTGCAGAATTCAGAAATGCCAGAGAGTAGAAATGCCAGAAATGAAAAATTAGCTAGAAAGTGGGAATGCTTGATGCCCTTGGTCCTTTTAAAAGAAGTTGCAGCCAATAAAAGCATGCTGCGAATGGTCCTTTTAATTTGCCTCATCCACTCTAACAAAAGCCATTTCTCAGTCATCCTAGTTATTATCATATTGGGATTTACAGTTTTCATAACACTATATTTAATTATTCATGCTACCATAACTTTGTTGTGTCAATCAATTCTTGTTATTGGGAAACCAAATGACTCAATAAAATCCCTACCTAATAATAACTGCAATCACCTCAAATCATTCACATTGCTCATAGAAATAATGCTCAACCTCTAATGATGAAGAAGAAAGCAACAAGGTAGCTATGTGGTATAGACATACTGACAGTACCACCAGCTCTGCAACCTATGCCCCTACTGTTGGCTCTGAATCTGTGGCGGATATTTGGTTAATTAGATTTGGATCTCCAATGGGCACTGGATATGGGTATGCAATTGGAAATGGAACTAATGGCTCTACCTCTCTTCCTACACAATCAATTAGTGAAACCACTTCGACTCAATCACCAGAAACTTGATCCTCCATCAAGCTCCGTCGAGGGAACATTAGGGATATTTTCCAATCGTTGCTTCTTATGGGAAAAGGAGTATGGCCTAGAATACTATTGCACTATTGGTATTTTTCGAGAGCAGCTATAGATGGGAATGACTCCTATTTTATGATCACTCTCTACTTGGATTTTCTGAGGTAAGCCAAGGAGGGTGTGTAAGCACACTCGACTGAAAGGGAGAGGGGAATGACTCTTATTTTCTGATGGATTCCATTATGAAGAAATTTTGTATTTACCGAGCTTTTTACTATCTAAGTGACTAATAAAAGCGGGCATCTCTGGATGATAGATAGATAGGGATTGGTGTCAGTAAAAATCAATATTATCAAAGCACTTATTGGCCTCTTTCAGGCTCACATTTTGATGGCGATAGGATGTTAAGTAGTGAGGGGAAGTGGTTGTTGTGGTAGGTAGTATTAGCGATACCAGTGTAGTAATATTTCCATTTCATAAGTATCAAGATCAAGTAAATGTTCAACCTTTTGTTTCCAAACATCAATCACTTTCCAATTCTTACGTGGATCAAGTGGAACATAGATCAGGTGATTCAAACTGCTATGGGAAGGAAGAACAAATATCCAGTTATTCATAAATTGATTGGACCATATCCAATAAGCATTGAGACTCTATTTATGTAACCTTTTCTCCTAGGAATTACAATATTAAGGAGAAAAATAAAATGAATTGATTCATCGTCTTGTTGCAGTGTGATAAAGAATGGGGAAAAAGAATACTACCTTGTCCTGATGCGATTCTTAGAATACCAAAAAGTGGTATTCTATAGAGAAATTCTATTTTCACACCAATTTACAAGTGCTGAGATATATATGGTATATTCAATAATTATAACTATCCCCTTATTCGAAAAGAAGAAAATGATTACTCGAGTGCATACAAGAATGTGAGGAGATCATAGCTCTATCTAGTTACAATTAGGCCGGAGGTGTTTCCTTGCATTGATGTAATTTATTGGATACTTCTGAGAGTGGACACAAATAAAAATATTGTCATGACTTAGGGAGGATCCAAAACAATCTCTTCCTTCCTTTGTTCTCACATATACCATTAATTTAAGTTCCCAAGCGTGAGCATTGGCATGAAAGAGGAAAATATTGAGGCATGGCCACTAGATGTGAATGAATGTTATAAAAAATTATGGGTGAAGAGAAAAATATTCAAATCCAGATAAAATGGTTGTATCATACTTAGTTCCTTCACACTTCATATTAGCTAATCTCCATGTTGATTTTCAGTTATATGGAGAAAATGATGTATCCACTCCGCGTGAATATTGGGTCTTAGCAATGCACACAATAGTCACAATTGGCCACATTTTCAAGTGGGGAGCCATTTTATCATCTAGTTTGGATCAAACCAGCATTACAATACATAACAAAATCTAAGTAACTGCATCTTAATTGTATATTTCCTCTCATCTATTCAATATTATGTGTGTTGCAAATTCATTCCTTGGTGTGAAATGGTAGTGGAAGTCAACAAAACTAGTAGAACCAACATTGCATGTGTAATGTAACAATTTGTGGGAATGGAAATATGTGAGAAATTACCAAATCATATGTGATGAATTTACACTCAGATCCATGATAATCCTACTCCATCCATGTCTAAAACAACCTTTTATGTGATGGAAAACATATGTGATTGATATCATACTAAGGAACAATATTATCTACGGATATATTGTGGATCTGAACCTTGTCATATACCCCAATTTGAAAAACATTTTATGTTTTCAAAAACATTATGTTATATTTTATTATAAAGTTTGTAATTAATGACTGAGTGGGGTCAAGGATAATTGAATGTAATTGCTGAATATTTTATTAATAAATAAATTAAAGACGAGACAACAATTTAAGGAAGCTATTAAATGAGTGTTTTATTGGTCACTTGGTGGAGAAGACTGGGTTGAGAGCATATCAACACTTGGCAGCATCCTCAAACCAATTCTAGTTGTTGCATGAGGTGACTTCCTTATTTTGTGGTCATGTTCTCCAAGAAAGTGGAACAAGAGAAGGTGGCTCATTAAGTGAAAAATGACCCAAAATACCTATGCATGCTAATAAAGATTCCCATTAAAGATAGCTGAGGCTGCTCATTTTGGAATTGTGAACATTCTGGGTGAATGAAGTGCACAAGAAAATTTGATGGAGGGGACTAGCTGAAGCATGTTTTCAGTGGAAAGTGCTGAAGACCTGAACTAGTGCAGCTATTCTAAGTTGAGCTCATACTGTTACCTACAGAACTGATTAACTACTGAACACTCAGTACAGTTGTAGAGGATTAATAAACTACATCTCTCACCAAGTAATTCTACCTGGTGGACTAGGAGACAAGCTCGGGGGTCCTGAGATTTGCAGTCCAACTTTTCTCTTCCTTAAGCTGTTGTAACCTCCTCTACATTTCCAGGTTCTACTTGATTTATCTAACTTTCTAATTGTTAATTGTTATCTGGAAGGTTTGAGTTCAAGCAATGATATGTTATGATTTTGTTCTGCTGCTGCTAGGGTTAGATAAAAGAAATACTTTTACTATGAAAATATAGTTAAATGCTAGATTAGATAGTTTAGAGTAAATGATTAGAAGGATTTCAAGTTTTACTGATAGATAGAAAAAATTACCTGACTATATTTTTCCACACCTTTTATAAAGGTAGTACTTAGTATAGTAGGTTAGATTAGGAGTCACATAAAGAATTGAATGAAGTATGCATGAATGTGAATTATTACCTTCCACAGGTTCATAAAGGTTATTTGTATGTATGCTATTCCTTTTTATTTTAGATGTATTTATTTAGACAGAGTACTTAATAACATAAATATATTTGTTTAGTAAATATCTAAAAGTATAGGTTTAATTAGTCTATGTAATTGATTACAGAGTAGATACACTACTTACTATAAGTCTATTATTATCATAATTAATAGTCATTATAAAAAAAGAAATTAAATAACCAAGATTAACTTAAAGAAACAATAAACAAAGATAAAAATTTACTGTAATAATTTCATCTAAGTAAAATGAAACTAGGATAACATTAAAATCAAGTACTAACTATGTATTTAAACTAAGATAAATTAGGGTTTTATAAATAAAACCTATTTGAAAGAAACTGTAAAAAAATATAATAACATTGCCACCCCTTTTTACTAATAGATGGGTTATTAATTTCACTCCTAAACCAAATCAAAGTTTACATACTTCATTTATTTAACCATAATTATCTGATAGATAAAGATACCAAAATTAAAAAAATTATCTAAAGGAAAACACTCTTAACA
Source organism: Pseudotsuga menziesii (assembly GCA_001517045.1). Classification (NCBI taxonomy): domain Eukaryota; kingdom Viridiplantae; phylum Streptophyta; class Pinopsida; order Pinales; family Pinaceae; genus Pseudotsuga; species Pseudotsuga menziesii. The sequence continues at coordinate 82,171 of LPNX011091661.1, read as the reverse complement.
CTGTATGATAAATTAAAACGAGAGAAAATAAGTAATAAACTTTCAACATATATTAACTCAGAAAATACATTAAATAATTAGGTTGCATAGTCCATCCTTTTTTTCCATCTACTTACTGAAGAAATTTATTACTCATAGTAAAAATCAAACTATATTTTAAATACTAACTATCTAAAACATTTCTTTTCATTTTTAAACATATTCAGAATAAATATAAATTTACAGTAACAAAAACTTTGTTTAGTACATTTTAAACAGAATCGAAGAAAACCAGAACACTTAAGAATATCACAGTTTCCATCTCTTACTAAAAACCACAATGTATAATTATTACCAAAATATAAATTACAAAACAATAAGCTTCGATCTTATCCAAACTTTAAGTAGCACTTAAACCCTAACTGAAACTATATCTGTTAGGGCCCTATGGCCTTTTACAAACAGAGCCATGGCTTAAAATGCAGTAAAAAAATAACATTTATGTAAATCAATTATAGCCAAAAAGGTCCCATAATTAAGTTATCAAGTCATGGCTGTAAAATCCCCAAGCTTTCCAACACAAAGTAGTCACGAGGGCTTCGAAAATCTCTTAAACAACATATCAAAGTATTGGCCACATGGCCTTTCAAAACTTAAAAAAAATAGAGTATCCATGGTCATGCTGTAATCCAAAACAAACAGAGCAACATATAGTCACGGCTGAATAGTAACCCTACAACCACATGGGCAGTGGCAACAAATACACCATACAACCATTGCAAGAGATAACCCTAGTTCATATTGAGGCTTACCCAGAGGGTCACGAAGCCTGAAATTTCCTAGTGTGGAATCTTCATGGATTGTATTTCCATCTTGGAGTATCCATTGAAGCCTGCAAATGTGAAAAAACCACAAATTGTTAAACCCTCTTAGTAGCAAAAATATTAAACTTACATAGTCCAAGAATGGATAAGAACTGAAAGATTTCATACCTAGATGTATTTCGTTTCCTTTGCTATGAGGAAGAAGGTATAATCAAACATTAGCCACAAGATTTGCAACTTGAGATAATTGAAGGAAGTTTCTGAAGATCAGGACAAGAAGGTTCAAAGTTACAAGGCTACGCCACAATTGGACCTGAGTTCAAGTCCACCCAGTAACCATGACAGATTTCTTCACCTATAGACTTAGATTTATAGCGAAAAATGAATGTACACCGAACGGAAGATAGTGGCCATAAGAACCTCTACACATAGAAGAAGAATGTCTAATGGAAGGGTAGCTTACATAATGGAGTGACAGTGAAGCCATGTGGCCATGATCCTGTGGATCCTCACACCACAGCATGGAAAATGAAGATAGGTAAATGTGACTTTTTAGGGTTTAGAATATTATATATGGTAAAAACTTGAAAGGTCAAAACCCTATCAAATGAACATCGACCACATGGCTCAAAGATTATTTGAAAACGGTGGGTTTTGTTAAATAGTTTGGAAAACCCTTAGAGAATCCTGCATACAATAGGGTATCACAATTAAAACCATGTTATAACCTTGTCATAACTTTCATTATATTCCATCATGATTTTTAAGCTTGTTTGATCCCTAATGATTAACATAGGAAGCTAGTAGTTAAACTAGGGTTTTATAATATGATCTTTAACCTTGATGTGATTTGAGAAAAACTTATGCAAGAAAACTATTCAATGATAATTGCATAATAAAAAATACCTTGTAATAGATTTAGGAGGATACAATAATGAGAAAAAAAATCATTTATATATATATACTTGCAACTATAGAAAATGCATAGCTAGAACAATAGCCTAGGTATTGAATTTTGTATCACTTAAGATACTAGTGTTGTTATCCCTTTCCCTTATGAAATGAAGACTTTAATAAGGTTAAAAGGGATATTTTGGTTTATAGAAAATAACCCTTTGAACCTTATACTAAAAACATTATCACTATAGTTTAAAGAAAATATAAATTATTGCTTCTCTTATTGGTAAATACCAGGTCATATTAGTAGAGTGTCTATGCACTAGATTTTATTTTCAAATGTGAGTGACAACCAATTCACTTATGACTATATCTAGAATTAATTTGTCTAAGTTTACCCAATTTGAATATTGATGAAAATTAAATGGGCAAGTATAATTAAAGTGAAATGGAAAATTAACTAGAATATGATCAGTTTATTAATTTATTTACATATGTTTACCAAAAACTTTGTAAAACATAAATATACAGATCAACGATACCTCTTTCACTACTCAAATATGTAAAATAAATAAATTTACAAGCACTCTGTTTTATGCTAGCTGAGATAATAATCTCGATCTGGAAACTGGTAACAAACTCCTTACCTACAAGTTACCTTTAAAAGAAGCATCACTTCATTGCATTAGCTATAAGCTAAGTAAGCCTCGATCTCAACTGAAGTTCTTTCCTACTTTCATAAGATAGTAAAACAAATTTAGTGCTAGTAATTAAACATATGTTTCATTTCCTGTTGTTCCAAATCATAATATACTAAATCAAATCCGTAACATTGAATTATGAAAGAAAACTAATAAGTATGTAGAACTAGAGGTTAACAAAATATTCAGTTCCAGTTTAATACTGTTTAAAGAAACAATTAGTAGTTAATTGTTCCTAGGCAATGATGAATACAAACATTTTATGTTACATGAAAATTTTTAATTTTTTATGAATTTTGGAGTATTACATGTGGTGTCAGAGCACAAGGTTCAGACACTAGGCCTGAATGTGGCTCAACTTGTATAGCTAAAACCGTAAATTAAATGCATGCATACTGATTATTACTTTTGAAATGTTATTTCTAGAAACAAATTTTGAGCTAAAGTGCAGGTATGGAAAGACTCGAGGAATATGCAAATGAGGAGTCCCCGTTTACTGAACAAAGTAATTATAAAAGAGAATCCATACAAGAAGAAATAACTAATAACTCTTATAAATTATTACAAACGGTTAAGGAATTAAAAAATGAGATGGAAACAGTCAAAAAGGAAAATGAAAGAATTCTAAGAGCTCAGTAGGAGTTGAATCTGATCTTAATGGAAAAATTTTAGAACGAAGAAAAAGATAAATGAATGGAATATGAAGATATGTCCTACCAACAGAAAAAAAAAAAAGAGAGTCTAAACAGTCTAAAATCATAAGTAGCTCATCCTTTGAGATTTATGGCGATCCACATAGGAAGAATTATCAGTATACTAGTGGTAGTAGCAAAGATAATCATTATTCAAGAAAAAGAAAATTTAAGCCTTATGAAGAAATTTCAAGAGAATTTAAGAAAATAAAAGCACCAACTTTCAACGGTGAAACTGAGAAGGGATAAGAGGCTGAATCATGGTTGTCTGGGGTGAAGAAATATTTTCAAATTTACAATTACTCTAATCAGGTAAAAGCGAGAATGGCCATCTACAACCTAACTGGGAAGGAAGATATTTGGTAGCAGGACCTAAAACGAGTAAAAGGAATTAGGGAAAACAACATTAAATAGAGCATGTTTAAGAAATATTTTGAAAACAAGTTCTTGTCAGAACAGTACTATGAAGAGAGAGCTAAGGAATTTTATGAATTGAAACTAGGAACAACGAACATGAAAGAATTAAACAACAAATTCTTAATCCTGCTACATTTTGTACCTTACATTGTGGATGAGAAGCCTAAGGTACAATGACTTCTAAGCTATTTACCTTTTCATATAAAATATAGAATTGAATATGATAATACAAAAACCTTGGAAGAGGCTATGCAGAAGGCAAATTTTTTCTATGAGCAGAATCACAAAAAGGAAAGTATATCAAACTAGAAGGCTAAAAGACCTAATAATTTTGAAACGAAGAAGAAAGGTTTCGTACCTAACTATAGTTTTAGGAATAATAACACACGCAATTTTCCTAATAAAAATTTCCAAGGGAATAAAGGTAATTCATAGTTAAATCCAAATGGCCCTACAAATAAAGAACATGTTAATAATCACAGTAATTACAACAATAATAATGAACAAAAATAATCAATAAAATGTTGGGAATGTAATGGTCCTCATTATGCATCAGTTTTCCCCAACCGGGAGAAGATTGTTAGCAACATACATATGGTATAGGACGAGATGACTGTTGGTGATCTAGCAAGGACAATGCCTAGGATCAATGCAGCACTAGAAAAGAGGCAAGTGGACTATCAAAATTCCATGGTGGAAGTGGAAGGTAAGCTAAATCAAACACCTATATCTATTTTAATTGATCCAGGGGCCATCTTAAGTTATATTTCTCGTAATTTAGTATAAAAATGCAAGTTATTAGTCGAAAAGTTTACAAAGTCATGGTTAGTTCAGCTAGCTATAGGCGCAAAAAGAAAAGTGATTATTTTTGTAAAGGATTGTGCTGTAAACATGGATCAGTTTGAAACCTCTGTTAAGCTTAATGTACGAACTTTAGGTTCTTATGATATGTTAATTGGTATGGACTGGTTAGAACAAAATAGGGTAGTTCTGAACTATTTCAATAAAATGTTTTCTTGCATAAATAATGATGGAGAAACAATAAATGTAAGAGGAATCCCTAGGAAAAAAGCTATCAGTCAAATCTCTACTTTGCAATTAAAGAGAGTTGTTCGTAAGGGTTGTAAATCCTTTGTTGTAACTATAATTAATGAAGAAAATATTAATAACAAAGATAAACTAAAATTGGAAGATATTACAATCCTGAGGGGATATTCGGATGTATTTCCAAAATAAATTATGGGACTGCCTCCGATGAGGGAGTTAGACTTCACTATTGAGTTGGTACCTAGTGCAACACCCAACTCAAAATCCCCTTATCATATGAATGCATTGGAATTAAATGTATTAAAATAATAGTTAAAAGAACTTATTGATAAGAATTATATCAAACCCAGTGTGTCTTCTTGGGGAGCACCTATTATTTTCATTAAAAATAAGGACGGTACTCTACATTTATGTATAGATTACCGTCAACTTAGTAAAATGATTATTGAAAATAAATATCCATTGCCTCGTATAGACAATTTGTTTTATTAGCTACATGGCGCGACTGTATTTTCAAAGATTGATTTACGATCTGGTTATCACGATGTCCGAATCAAAGATGAAGCCATCTTTAAAATAGCTTTTAGGACTAGATATGGTCACTATGAGTTGGTTGTTATGATTTTCGGTCTTACTAATTCCCTGGTTGTCTTCATGTGTCTAATGAATAATGTAATTCATAAGTACCTTGATAAATTCATAGTTGTATTCATTGATGACATTCTAATTTATTCTAAGTCTAAAGAAGAACATGAGGAGCACTAAAAAAAAAATTTACAAGAATTATGAGAACATCATATTTATGCAAAATTTAGTAAATGTGATTTCTTTAGGGATGAAATATAGTACTTGGGTCATGTAGTGACTACAGAAGGGATCTTTGTTTCTCTAGAAAGAATAATAGCAATTGAAGAATGGCTAGTCTCAAAAGACGTAACTGACGTACGATCATTCATGGGGATTATTCACTATTATCAAAGATTCATCAAAGGGTTTTCAAGAATTGCAATTCGCATAACTTCTTTACAGAAGAAAGGGAATAAATTCAAGTGGATTCAAAAGTGTGAAGATAATTTTAAAAAGTTAAAAACATTATTAACAACTGCACCAATATTAAGAATTGATGACCCTAATAAAGACTTTATAGTATGTACTGACACATGCAATGATGGTCTAGGTGAAGTTATAACTCAGGAAGGACATGTCATTGCATATGATTCTAAGAAGCTAAATATTCATGAGAAAATCTATGCGACCTATGACTTAGAATTGGTTGTTGTCATACATGCCTTGAAAATGTGGCACCATCACTTAATCAAAAGAAAGTTTATATTAATGATAGATAATAACTGATTAAAATATTTATTGGATCAACCTAACTTAAACACAAGGCAAGCTAGGTGGCTAACTTTCCTTATCGAGTACAATTTTGAAATTCAACATATTAAGGGGAAAAAAATAAGGTTGTTGATGCTCTAAGCAGAAATGCAAAACTAAATTTTGTAGCAGCAATCAACACCTATAAAACAGATTTAGAAGAACAGCTAGAGGAAGGAGTAAGATTGGATGAAAATTATCAGAAGTTACAAGCAAAAGTAACAGAAAATTTAAATGAAAGTTTAAGTACATGGTAGTCTAAGAAAAAAGGATTATTACTATATAAATACATATTGTATATACCTAATGTACCTAATATTTAGTTACTAATTTTAAAAAAAAATCATAAGACTCCTTACTCAGGACATCCTGGTTATCAGAAAACTATAACCATGTTAAGGAAGGATTATTTTTGTCCAAACATGAAAAATGAAATGGTAGAATACATTGCCAAGTGCTTTGAATGTCAGCAAGTTAAGACTGAACACCAACATCCAACTGTGTTATTTCAGCCATTACCTATCCCTAACTGGAAGTGGGAAATAATCAGCCTTAATTTGATTACAGGACTACCTATAAATCAAAATTTGAATGACTCAATAATGGTAGTCATTGATAGACTTAGTAAGATAGCTCATTTTATACTTGTAAAAAATACTTATAAGGCTACTAATATTGTCTATATATTCCTGAAACAAATTTTTCGTTTACATGGGATACCGAAAGTAATAATTTCAGACAGAGACCCTCAGTTTATGGGCAATTTTTGAAAGTCTTTTTTTAAAGGATTGAATACAATTTTAAATTTCATTACCTCCTTCCATCCCTAGATAGATGGAAAAACTCAAAGAGTGAACCAGGTATTGGAAGATATGCTCAGAATATATGTTAAAGAACAACCAGGTAAATGGAAGATTACTTACACTTGGTAGTGTTTTCTTACAACAACCACTACCAAGCTTCAGCAAGATATAGTCCATTTGAAATTTTGTATGGCAGGAAGTGAAATACCCCCATCTCATGGAGTAATCCAGTTGACAGGTTAGTATTACAACTTGAACTATTAAAAGAGATGGAGTTAATTGTAATACAGGTGTAAGGTAACTTGAAAGTTGCACAAGACCGACAAAAAAGTCAAGAAGATCTTAAACGAACTCAAAAGGAGTTCTAGGTTGGTGAACATGTATTTATTAAGGTAAGTCCTAAAAAGAGTTCTCTGAGATTAGGAAGTTGTGCTAAGTTAGCACCTTGATATTAAGGACCTTTTGCGATACTGTCCAGAATCGGATAGGTGGCATATCAATTAGCTTTAGCACCAAATTTGAAGGTTCATAATGTTTTTCATATTTCTATGTTAAAAAAATATATACATGATGCTACTCATGTTATAAATTGGAATGATATGCAGGTTTAAGCCAAAGGATATTTTCTAGTGGAACTAGATTGTATCCCCGAAATGAGGGAGATCTTGCTTCAAAATTGCACCATTGGTCAGGTGAAGGTGCAATGGAAGCACCTAAGTATAGAGGAAGACACTTGGGAATTAAAGATTCATATGCAGGATGCATATCTAATTTTGTTCCAGGGAAATTCTGAGGACGAAGAATAAATAAAATCGAGGATGATTTTATAATTTAAGGGGGTGTGTATGTCACATGCCCCAATTTGCAAAAAAAATAATGTTTTAAGAAACATTATGTTATATTTTATTATAAAGTCTGTAATTAATGACCAAGTGGGGTCAAGGATAATTGAATGTAATTGCTGAATATTTTATTAATAAATAAATGAAATATGAGACAACAGCTTAAGGAATCTATTAAATGAGTATTTTACTGGTCACTTGGTGGAGAAGGTTGGGTTAAGAGTAGATTGACACTTGGCAGCATCCTCAAACAACTTCTAGCTTTTGCAGGAGGCAACTTCCCTATTTTTGTGGTCATGTTCCCCAAGAAAGTGAAATAAGAGCAGGTGCTCATTAAGTGAAAACTGACCCAAAATACATAGGCATGCTAATAAAACTTCCTATTGAAGACCGTTGAGGCCGATCATTCTGGAATTGTGAACATTCTGGGTGATTGAAGTGCATAAGAAAATTCGATGGAGGGGACTAGCTGGAGTATGGTTTTGAGTGGAAAGTGATGAAGTCTTGAACTAGTGCAGCTATTCTAAGAAAAGATCATACTAATGCATGCAAAACTTGTTGAATGATGAACACTCAATAGAGTTTTATAGGATTACTAAACTACATATCTCTCCCAATAATTCTACCAGGTGGACTAGGAGACAAGCTCGGGGATCCTCAAATTTGCAGTCTAGCTTTTATCCAAGAGTTGGTTGGGAGGAATAGGTTCCTTATGTTGTTTTCAACTAATCTATATTTCCAGGTTCTATTTGATTTATATATCTTTCTAATTGTTAATTGTTATCTGGAAGGTTTGAGTTTAAGCAATGATATGTTATGATTTTTTTCTATTACTACTAGGGTTAGTTAAAAGAAATAATTTTACTATGAAAAGATAGTTAAATGTTGGATTAGATAGTTTAGGGTAAATGATTAGAAGAATTTCCATTTTTAGCGATAGATAGAAAAAATAACCTAACTATATTTTTCCACACCTTTTATAAAGGTAGTACTCTAGTACAGTAGGTTAGATTAACTTTAGATAAAGAATCGAATCAAGTATGCATGAATGTGAATTATTACCTTCTACAAGTTCATAAGAGTGATTTGTATGTATGTTATTCCTTTTTATTTTAGATGTATTTATTTAGACAGAGTACTTGAATAACATAAACAGATTTGTTTATGAAAGGTCTAAAAGTATAGGTTTAATTAGTCTATGTAATTGCTTACACAGTAGATAGACTACTTAGTATAAGTCTATTATTATCATAATTAAGAGTCATTATAAAAATAGAAATTAAATATCCAAGATTAACTTAAAGAAACAATAAACAAAGCTATAAATTTACTGTAATAATTTCATCTAAATAAAATGAAACTAGGATAACATTAAAATAAAATACTTACTATGTATTTAAACTAAGAGAAATTAGGGTATTATAAATAAAACCTATTTGAAAGAAACTGTAAAAATATAATAACATTACCACCCCTTCCTACTAATAGAAGGGTTATTCATTTCACCCCTAAACCAAATCAAAGTTTACATACTTCATTTATTTAACCATAATTATCTAATAGATAAATCTACCAAAACTAAATATATCATATAAAAGAAAATAGTGTTAACACTGTATGATAAATTAAAACAAGAGAAAATAAGTAATAATCTTTCAACATATATTAACTCAGAAAATAGAGTAAAGAATTAGGTTGCATAGTCCATCCTTTTTTTCCACCTACTTACTAAAGTAATTTGTTACTGACATTAAAAATAAAACTATATTTTAAATACTAAATGTCTGAAACATTTCTTTTGATTTTTAAACATATTGAGAATAAATATAAATTTACAATAACAAAAACTCTATTTATGACGTTTTAAACAAAATCGAAGAAAATCAGAACAGTTAAGAATATCATAGTTTCCATCTCTTACTTAAACCATAATGTATAATTATTACCAAAATATAAATTACAAAACAGTAAGCTTTGAGCTTATGCAAACTTTAAGTAGCACTTAAAACCTAAACTGAAACTATATCAGTTACGGCCCTATGGCCTTTTACAAACAGAGCCACGACTTAAAAGTAGGTAACAAAATAACATTTCTGTAAATCAACTATAGCCAAAAATCTCCCATAAGTAAGCTATTGAGTCACGGTTGTAAAATCCCCAAGCTTTCAAACACAAAGCAACCACGAGGGCTTTGAAAATATCTTAAAAAACATATTAAAGTATCAGCCACAGGGCCTTTCAAAGCTTAAAAAAAATAAACAGTGTATCCATGGTTGTGCCATAATCCAAAATAAACAGAGAAACATATAGTCACAACCAAACAGTAACCCTACAACCACGTGGGCAGTGACAACAAATACACCATACAACCATTGCAAGAGATAACCCCAGGAAAGACCGAGGCTTACTTGGAGGGTCAAGAAGCTTGAAAATTTCATGGCATGGCATTTTCATAGATTGTAGTTCCATCTTGGAGTATCCATTGAAGCTTGTAAAAGTTAAAAAAACACAAATTGTTAGATCCTATCAGTAGCAAAAATATTAAGCTTACATAGTGCAAGAATGGACAAGAACTGAAATATTTCACACCTGGATGTATTTCATTGCCTTTTCTATGAGGAATATGGTATAATCAAACCCTAGCCACAAGATTTTCAACTTGAGCTAATCAACCAAAGTTTCAGAAGACCACGACGAGAAGGTTCAAGGTTACAATGCTACACCACAATTGGACCCGAGTTCAAGTCCACACAGTAACCATGACAGAGTTCTTCGCCTACAGACTTAGATTTATGGCAAAAAATTAATGTACACTGAATGAAAGACAGTGGCCATAAGAACCTCTACACACAGAAGAAGAATGACTAATGGCAGGGTAGCTTACACAATGGAGTGACAGCCAGGCCATGTGGCTCCTTACATTGCAACATGGAAAACAAGGATAGCTAAATGTGACTTTTTAGAGTTCAGAATATTATATATGGTAAAAACTCCAAAGTTCAAAACCCTATCAAATGAACATCGACCATGTGGCTCAAAGATTATTTGCAAAAGGTAGGTTTTGTGATATATTTTAGAAAACCCTTGGAGGAGATTGCATAGAATAGGGTATGACAATTAAAACCATGTTATAACCTTGTCATAACTTTCATTATCTTCCATCATGATTTTTATTCTTGTGTGATCCCTAATGATTAACATAGGAAGGTAGTATTTAAACTAGGTTTTTATAATATGATCTTTAACCTTGAAGTTATTTAAGAAAAACTTATGCAAGAAAACTATTCAATGATAATTGCATAATAAATAATACCTTGTAATAGACTTACGAGGATACAATAGTGAGAAATTTATATATATATATATATATGCTTGCAACAATATAAAAGGAATAACTAGAACAATAGCCTAGGTATTGAATTTGTATCATTCAAGATACTAGTGTCTATTATCCCTTTCCCTTATGAAATAGAGACTTTACTAAGCTTAAAAGGGATAGTTTTGTTTATATAAAGTAACCCTTTCAACCTTATACTAAAAACATTATCACTATAGTTTAAAGAAAATATAAATTATTGCTTCTCTTGTTGGTAAATACTACGTCAGATTAGTAAAGTGTCTATGCACTAGATTTTATTTTCAAATGTGAGTGACAACCAATTCACTTATGACTATATCCAGAATTAAGATGTCTAAGTTTACCCAATTTGAATATTGTTGAAAATTAAATGAACATGTATAATTATAGCAAAACGGAAAAGTAACTAGACTATGATCAGTAACAGACAAATCCTTGAAGATAAAATGGAAAAAAGGAACCTATGAGGAAGGCACAAGAGGATGATTCCATGAAAAGTGATAAAGAACAAAGAAAACAAGTGCAAGAAGAAAAGGAAAAGTCAAATAGGGTGCTAGAAGAAGCAACAAAAAATATTGAAGAAGAGATCGAAAAGAAAAAGAATCGAAGATGAATGAATAAATTTTGAGGGTTTAGTAAATATTCTTAAGGTCTCAATGAAAACATCAACCAAGGTTGCTTCACCAGCTCATGTACCTCCTTTTCCTATTCAAACCATAGATGGAAACTTTCCACTTGGGATATTTGTTTTGTAAAAATTACCCCAAGTAAAGAGAAAGCAATGTAATCAATGTCTTTATTTACATTCAACAATAATATAAAAAAAAATAGCGAAGAGAATATGAAAGAAGCTTAATATGTTAAATAATACCAGTTAAACTGGGGTGAAGGTGATCACTAAAGTGATCTTAATATCTCTTGGAACTTTCTGAGTTATGGATTAAACTTTAGTTGATTTATATGTAATTATTTTTTTATTAGTCCACATTTTGTGGGATTTTGAGTTTTAGATGTTTATTTGTCAATGTAAAATATTTGAATGAATGGGTACTTGAACTAATTTCAAGATGATAAGAATATGGATTTTCAAAACTAAGTTATGAATTTTTGAAATTAACTTTAGTTAAGTAATAATAAACAAAATACTAGTTTGAAACATACAATTCGATGTCATGTTTAGAAATGAACATAACATTGGTTAATCAAAGAATTGGAAACATATTGTCCGATGATATTCCATGTATTTATGAATGAATAGATTATTGGTTGAGTCAAAGTTGATTTTAAAATATAATTCCATACCAAGAAGAAAGTTTATTTCATATACCAAAATTTCATACCAATACTCATTGGTTAAGTAATGGATATGTTTCCATAGTACAAGCACTGTGA
>LPNX011091661.1:26309-68386 GCA_001517045.1 Pseudotsuga menziesii | reverse complement strand
TCCTATCTCCCACACCCACGATCACTCCTCCTCCTCCTCCTTTCTCCCACACCCTCCCTCTCTCCTCCTCCTCCCTCCCTTCCCCTCCCTCTTCCCTTGACCCTCCCTCCACCTCATCCTCTCTCCCTCCTCCATCACCTCCCTTCTCCTCCCACCTCTTCCTCTCTCCCTGCCCCTCTCCATTCCACACCTTCTCCACCATTTTCCTCCTCCAACCTCTACCTCCTCTCTCCCTCATCCCTCTCTCCCTCTACCCCCTCCTCCCTTCTCCTCCCTCTCCCCTCTCCAACCTCCTCATCTCTCCCTCCTCCCTCCCCCACCCTCTCTCCCTCCTCCCTCCCCTCCTCTTGCCTCCCTCTCTCCTTTCCTTCTCCTCTTCTGCCTCCTCCACCCCCTTCGTTCTCTTCCCTCTTCCCCCCTCCAACCTCCTCCTCTCTCCCCTACCTTCTCTCCCTCCTCCCTCCCTCGCTCCTTTCCTCATCCTCTCCTGCCACCCTTCTTCCTCCTCCTCCTCCTCTCTTCCTCCTCCACCCAATCTCTCTACCTCATCTCTCCCTCCTCCACACCCTCTCTCCTCATCCACCCCCTCCTCATCTTCCTCTCTCCCTCCTCCACACCCTCCCTCCTCATCCACGCCTCCTCATATTCCTCTCTCCCTCCTCCTCTCGCCATATCACAATTCATGAAATTGAGTTTTGACTGAAACAAACATCTCTTATTGAACAATGAATCTGAAACAACTGATATAAATTTGATATAATTTTCTCTATGTATGTTACTGGGGCCATGCTAGGTAGGTAGATATAATGACCATAGTATGTGAGAGTTTGTTTCTCTTTGCGAAATAAAATATATGTATAATAAAAAAATAGTAGATTACAAGTCATATATATTAACCTAAACTAACCAACATAGTGTACAACAACCTAATAAAAATATAACAATATACTACCTAAACATGTTCAATACCTCTTGTGATAGTACAATAACTATATAATTGGACTTTGATGCATAACTAGTCCAATAACTATCTAATTAGAATTTAATGCATAAAAAGCAGGAAAGAGGTTTATCAACTTTGCTGATGCACAAAAAAAATATTGAACCTAAAAAATAGAGAAAAGGTACCATTTAATGCCGAGAGGACATATAATATGGAAAAGGTACCGTTTAATGACTGACGAATCTACCCTCAAAACTATGGTCAATTGGTTGTGGCCTCAGATGACCATACAGTAGCAAGTGACATCTCCTCATCACCTCTGCAAACTACCTAGAATTAGCAATAGATCTACATGCCAGTAGTTCCCAAGTGATGCATGAAACCAGAGCCTTGATATTTCAAAGCATTGATAATTTGTAAATGCAGGAAGTTTGTTTGGGAATCTAATCCAATATATGCTTAAAAAAAACCCCTCTCCTTCTCATCTCTTTTATTTATATATATGCATGGAAATGGGAAAATAGCGAGTGTTAAAATTGTGAAATTAAACATACATTTGCAAAGAACATGCTAGAGAAGAATAATACCCATGGTTTGCAGAAGCCTCCATAAATCCTCCTCAAATTCAGTTGATGAGGTGACCGACCCCAATCAAGAAACTAGAACTACATGAAAAATGCAACATGGAAATGAGACCAAGCTAGCCAAATGCCGCCATACCCAGACCTGCCAAAACCAGAGGAATCCATAAATCACGTAACAAAATTCCATTGACTAGAATCCTGCTTAAAAACAAGGTATCAAGGATAAAAAACAACTTCAATAGTAGTAGTGAGGAAAACATGCATACATATGTAAATAAATGGTTACTGAGAAATGATCCACACTAGTCACACAAATCCTGAGAAATTCACCAACCCATAAAAGAATACCAACCGCGATCGAAGACAAGAAGTGAACCTAGAATCGAAAAAAGAAACAACATGAGAAACATAAATTTGCAACAAGAGAATGCCTCCAAACCCAAGAAGTCCCCACATCGAATAGAAGAAGTGAAAAGCAATAATGGCAAACACCAACTATTGAAAACCTTAAAGAGAAAATCAATATAAAATCTTAAAAAGGGAACAACAAAAAACATAAAGGAAACAATATAAAGTTTAAAAAGGAAACAACATAAAGCATAAAGGAAAGAATATAAAGCTTAAAAAAGAAATAATATAAAAAAAATGGAAACAAATTTATAAAATTTATGTTCAAATTGTGCTATTTCTAAGTGGAGTTAATGGAAATTTTTGGGAATCTTTATTTATTGAATATTAATTATATATTTTGTTTTAATTTATTGAAATTTAGATTATACATTTTTGTTAAAATACAAATTGTTAAATTGTTTTTTCCCAAGTGTAAGAGGAAACATTATAGAATCTCTTTATAAAAATCGTGTCCATTGGGAAAAACAAAAGGATATAAAAGCAATTATTATGTTTATAAAAACCATGTTAATAAAAGAAGATATAAAAAATATATTTAATATATTTTTACCATTTATTGATATAGGATTTGTAATATTGAGTATTGAAGTCAAAACTTTCATTCTCTAACAATACAATTTGCAAAATTACGAAAATATTTTTAGATTATCATGTTAAGAAGGCTTAATCTAATATAGGGGTAGCCCATAGAGTAAGATCTCCATTTTATATTACAATTACTTAAATCCTTTGAGATAACATTATGGTGTTGTGATTCTAGAAAATCTTAAAATGTAACATATTTAGGTCATTTCTTAAGAAAATTAGGTATTTTAATTAATGGATATGTAATTAGTAACATGGTTTATATTAGATTAAACTTTGTATGATCATTTTTGTTTTTATTGTTTTATTAAGATTTAGAGAACATGATGAGATAATCTCATATTTTCAATGTTCATATTAATTTTTTCCATGGTAGTAAAGCATCTATTTGTATGATATTAATTTTGGACAATATAAAATAACTTCATGTCTAATCAGGTTAATTGCATCTTAGCTTATGTGATTAAAATGAGAAGTTGTTTATCCACCTCACTCAAGTTCAAATCTTGTTTTTGAAATGTTTGCCCTTTTTTTTGCCTTAATTGATGTTGACAAGGTACCAATAATATCACTGTTGTAAGTGTTTATGGGTGAGATAAGATATTTCCAACCATTACCCAAATGAGATTATCTCAACCGATTGTAGACAATATTCCATTCCTTTTTTTACTACTTTTCATTCAAAAAAATGTTACTTCATTATTTCTACCAGCCATACCAAACTAGTACCCCAGATTGGGTGGTCTTTAGGCAGAAGAAAAATATGACGACATGTGGCAGGTCCTAAAGAGAGGACCGGACCAATGAAACATGTCCATCCTCCTTCTAAAAGGATTTCCACCTTGCCCCTATTAGTCAATTTATAAACCTCCTCATTCGCTCTCAGCTCCAACGAAACATGATATATATCAGTTCTATAGTCATCCTTTTAATGGAATTGTGGAAATAGATCAACACTCTAGCGTAAAGTATGCTTGCAATTATTCTTTTTATAGGATGAAACCCATGAAATGGATTGATATCATTCTAGGTACCAACACATAGGAAACTAGTGCAATGAGTTTTTTCAAAGTCATTTGAGAACCTAATTTCGGCACCATGAGGGTATATGGGTACGAGCTATAGGGTTTTTATAATTATGTTTGTAGCATTGGATTGGTACTTCCACATGGACATCGTTTAACAGGTGGAAGGTGTCATTCAATGAATCTTTGACATAGGAGATCCAATTTTATTAAACTAAACTATTAAAGTGAATGTACTTTTGTAATTACTTTATGTAAATGATATAGAGGGCCCATGGTATTTTTTATCCCATGGAATTGGACTGACATATTTTCATATTATAATGTTATTAAAGGAAATCTAGGTGAGAAGAGGTGACACACAATAGTCACACAAAGTGAGTGAGATATCATTGAGTGCTTAGAGAAGGACTTCCCTGATATATATTTAACATATGAGAGATATTTTCAGCATTTTGTGAATTATCATATCAATTATGGTTGTTTATGACCATGCCATGGTCTATGGATAAAAGGAAAAGCACTAGTCCTAAGAATATATTTATGTGGGGCTCACATGCCATGTTTTGCCACTTCAAGCATCACACATGCCCACAATACACAATGTTTGGCCTTTGGGTTTGATATTATGGTGATTTGAGGTTTGAAAGGGATGATATGTTTCTTGGGGTTAAGGGCATAGTTTGGTGCAAAAACCTAGGTTCTAAATCCATGGAATCTATATCTAATCCCTACATGCCATGTGTGGGGACATAAGCCAAAACATAGGCCATGCATAGGCAATATTTGGCATGTGAGTAATATGTGGTGTAACATTTGAAGGCTTAGTACACCAAGGATGGTACCAAGGACCCAAATCATGGTCCATGGCAGAGATAATTTTAAGGGTGAATTTTAGCCCATGGGAGAATTTTAAGGAGTGACCAAAAAAGGGGGGGAAAATTTTTAATATTAAAATGGTTCTTTTTATTTAATAAATTATCCCATTTTTTATTTTACATATAATTTCCCCAAATTAAATAGCCTACACTATGAAATAGGTAAAATTGATAAAATGGAATTTATCCCACTCGATTATGGGGAAAATATTGACATTCACCTATATTTATTCAGTAATGGAGGTGAATAACACTCAAATCGACATAATTTTTCAGTTTTGGAGGAGAAACGGAGATGGTTTGTCCCAATTTATGGATGATAGGTTAAAAATTTGGTACCTTGCCCCCTGATTTATGGATGTTTGGGTAAACTGGTCTTAGTTCATCGTCGATTTGGATAAAAATTAATTAGTTCGTCCTCTATTTGGGTTTGTGGTAGGAAGTAAATAATCTATGTTGGTTAGCAATACCCATGATTGGTGTGAATCTATTTCAGTATTCCTTGTAGGTGATATCTGTTATGATGGTGGGACATTTGGTAAAATTGACACTTTTCAGTGCTTCTATTTCCACTTCTTTTGCATGTGTTATGGGATTACATGTGTTGGTATGATTTATAAACTTTTCTATCATTCGATGTTTTACAGTGTATAAAGGCATTCATGAAGTTTTCTTTCTTGAAAAACACAAAAAGAGAGGATTGGCATTTCTAATTATTTTTTTTGTTCTTCCATGAGTGTAACTATCAACACATCAAGGTATTTATTTGGGCGATCATGTTTCTCTTTTAATATTTGTGTGAAATCCACCCAAGATGGAATAAACGCTACAAATTCTACATATTTCTGAAAGTCCCTTGTGACCTACTTTAGGAGCTCTCTTTTTATCTAGTCTTAAATTAAATTGTTCATTTTGTGTAATAGGTTTGTTATCCCTTAAAAGAATTTGCTGGTTATTCTAATGGTGGCATAGTAGGAGTTTCCTACACAACAATGGAAAACACAACTGTCACATTGCACAACAATATGATAACTTACTAAAGATACCCTCTAAAACAATTCTTTTCTATTTTTTATAGTTGGTGGGGAACTTATAGATAGATTGCTCAACTAATTATTTCCTATTAGTAAGGACATGGTAACAATACTTTTAGTTTGTTACAATTCCTTTTTATTTTTTCAAATAGTTCATGGTGCACTCAGAGATAAATTACACAATTTATTATTCCTTATATTTGAGGATATGGTAAGACTACTTTTTAGTCTCTTCATGCTCAACAAATTAGAGTGGGGTCTAAATCATATGCTCTGCATCATCCTCTCATTCTAAGAAAATTCATTATATCATTTTCTAGCTCGACTAGAAGTGAAAATTGATGAACAAAACCAACCATATGCAGCTTCTGATATCTAAGTGGTTTCCTCTAGTCCTTTTCATTTCCATCACACTAAATATTGTTGGCAACTTCATCTTTTGGTGGTAATAATTCACGCCTACACACTTCAACAATTTCCTATGTTTCTTTCGCTAGATGATGTGATATCCAGTCTCCAACTCGTTCATGTTCTTCTTCACCTACATTAAATTCTTATAGATATGCAACATTAAAAATACTAGAGATATTCAGATCTTCCGGCAGTTCAACTTCATACGCATTACCATAGGGATTCCTTATTATTTTGTAGGGACTAATGTTCTTGTAGTTCACCATGTTATATGTTTTAGCAGGAAAATTTTATTTCCTCAAATGCATTACAGACACTTTGTGGACAAGCCTATGGAGCAAAGCAATATCATTGCTTGGGATTCAATTACAGAGATCAATTGTTTCCCTTTTTTGTGTATGTATGCCACTTGCTTTGATATGGACATATATGGGACATTGTGTAAGTCTACCACTTGTTGGTTAGCATGACCCATGATTGATGTGAATATGTTTCAGTATTCCTTACATGTGATACATGTTATGATGGCGGGACATTTGGGAAAACTTGCACTTTCCAGTGCTTCTATTGCCACTTATTTTGTAGGTTTTATGAGATTACATGTGTTGGTATGATTTATAAAATTTTCTATTGATTTTTACTTTCCTATCATTGGATTTTTTACAGTGTATAAAGGAATTCATGAGATTTCATTTCTTGAAAAATGCAAAAAGAGAGGATTGGCATTTCCAATTGTTGTTTTTGTTCTTCCATTAATATAACTGTCAACACATCAAGGTATTTTTTGGGCCATCATGTTTCTCTATTAATATTTGTGTGAAATACACCCAAGGTGGAATAAATGCCGCAAATTCTACATACTTCTGAAAGTCCCTTCTGACCTACATTAGGAGCTCTATTTTTATTTAGTCTTAAATTAAATTGTTTGTTTTGTGTAATAAGTTTGTTATCCCTTAAAAAAAATTGTTGGGTATTCTAATGGTTGCATAAGTAGGAGTTTCCTACACAACAATGGAAAACACAACTGTCACAGTGCACAACAATATGATAACTTACTAAAGATACCCTCTAAAACAGTTCTTTTCTATTTTTAACAGTTGGCAGGGAACTTACAGATAGATTGCTCAACTAATTATTACCTATTAAGGAGGATATGGTAACACTACTTTGAGTCTCTTACAATTCCCTTTTATATTTTCAAACAGTTCATGGTGCACTCAAAGATAAAATTACACAACCGATTATTCCTTATATATGAGGATATGGTAATACTACTTTTTAGTCTCTTCATGGTCAACGAATTATAACGGGGGGTGATTCCATGAAGGTGGGTAACACTTTTTGGCCAAATTTGGCAATGAAAACCTGATTTTTTACTCATGAGCTAGATAAAATCCCTCGAAACGCCTATATGCCATGTGAAATTTGACTTAAAGTAAAAAACAAATTGTATAATATTATGTTGGCTTTTGAATGATATTTTTTTTAAAATCTTTTGTTGTCATTTAACATGTGAAATTTTGCATTTAATGAACTGTGTGACCTTAAAAATTTGAAGAAGTAAATAAGTGGCTCATCTCCAGCCCCAATAATTCAATCTGACATTAATAATTTAAAATATATATATATATGAGCATGATCTACACATAATGCTCTGTGGTCTGCATATTTTTTTGTTAATTTATATCGCAATATAAAATTATTTATTATTTTTCAAAAGTGACCACATATAATTTCAACATAATTTTATACACGTGTGTCCATCCCAACTTTTTTTTTTACTATTTTGAAAAATTGAAAAACCAAAGATACCCTTTTGAAGAGGATATGTCGATGTGTGGGCTATGTATTTTTAATAAATTTTTTGATGTGTATATTTTACCCTATGGATTTTTTTCCAATATTATTATTTTTGTTGTTTAATTTAATATATGTAAATATATAATTTAATCATTCTTTATATTAAATTTAAATTAAATTAAATTATGTAAATAAAATTTAAACTTATAATAAAATTTAAATTTAGAATAGATTAGAATAGATGAAAATACACAAAAATAGATTATTTCTTTTGAACAACAAAAATATATAGTTGTCCACAATTTCTATGAACTTCCATTTATAATGATTTTACATTGTCTATAATTCTATTTTTTCGGATTAATGGCATGGAGGAAATTTAGTGTATGATACAATTGTTGGCATGGTTACAATGGAAATCTGATATTACTTGATTAAATACTTGATCTGGTTAGATTAGGTGTTGTATATAAATAATATTTCCATTCAAGCATTTAGCTCCAATTTAAGTTTATTGAAGTATGTTTTTCAACGTGCCAGTGTTTCCAGTTTTCGATACGGAGCATAAGTGATATACATGCATGAAAATGGGGTATGGTTTGAAAGAATGAAATGAAAAAAAACATAGTGGAGAATGGTACTTCTATTTTAAGTTTTCAGTTGTAGGAAAGCATTTTTGTATTATGCGGTTAGTTTCATCTTGAAGAGTGTTTTTCTCCATATGAGCAAAATGAGTTGCAAGGAGAGAGGTTTCACATATGGACAAGAAAGGAACTTGGTCTATAGGTTCTCGTAGCATCGTAGGGAGGGATCCATCCCCATCCGTAGTTAGATTTTTGTATTATATTTTTCCTCATCAAAATTTTTAGTGTCAAGCAACAAAATCAATGTATTTTCAAAAAGTGTTCACCATGGGAAATTCTGGAAGAAAAACTTTGTATACTTGTAATGGACCTGCTACTCGAATCTTGACATCCTACATTCTAATTTTGCATTGGCTTCAATGTTTTTCTAGGATTTGGTTATCTTCCCATCAAATCCAAATTAATTCCATTAATTTGTTGACCTTTTGTTAGGTTTGTGTCAATTTGCCTGAATTTTTTCCAAGCCTCAAATCTTTGCTCAAAGTTTGTCAAATCCTGTCACTACCAAATCTTAGCCTCGTAAGTCTCATTATGTCTTTATTTTTCAAAATTCAAAGTCTCACTTATTTTTCCCCTCTCCTTTTAAAGTTTCAATAGTTTCCTTTTTAAATTTTATCTAATCTCACTTAAATTAAAGAAAAGATTATTTTATTTTAAATATAAAATATTTTTTAAAGATTGTTATTATGATTTTATATTTAATAGAAAAAAAATGAGTGGTGATATTTTACCCAACCCAAACTCCAAAGTATAAATTAAAGGTCTAATTCATATGTTATGATATTAGTACAAAATAAATGGGTTTTTATTACTATTTTTTAATTTGCATCTGCCATCATTTATTTTATTATTTTCTGTATGAAATTTTTGGAAAAAATTAAATTGGTTCAGGTTTCGATTATGAGTCAAAAAAAGATATGTCAAACCAAAAATACATGGTTTGGACATCATCCTTCACCGTTTTTTTTTATTTCTCCACAAGTCGAATAAAAAATCCACTCTATATGTCAAACCCAAGCTTTATTTTAAATACATAATTTTCATCTTTAGTTTTGTCATTTTTGAAAAAATTCATTTGGGAATTGATCTTCAAGCCTGTACCTCCAAGCTAGAGTTTGAGCTCAAGAGTCCTTCCTCCATTTTTCAAAGCACTCACACTAAATTCCAAGGGGGTAATTCCAATGAATTTTGTATGATCAACGTGTTGGTTCAATGAACATATACCTATGTTTAAAACTCCATGCATGTGGGATAATTCCCATGATGTAAAAAAAATTCATCATGCATTCAAATACCAATGGTGACAAGTATGTTGGGTAAATGTACTCTTGATGGAACTAAAGGAGTTACCATGTTCCATGGAACTTAGCACAACTGTAACAGTTCTCCCAAGTGTTATATAAGCACTAAACCAACAAAGTTTTATAGCTTAATTCTAGCAAAAGGAGACGAGAAAAGTATTTGAGATGTATAAACGCTCACAAAGCCTAAGGAAGATCCTACTAAATTATTATGTGCCACTTTTCATATGTCATATAGTGTAATGACCAACTACGAAGATGCAAACTACGATGTAAGTCAAGTGTCAAAGGAATATACAATGGAGAATTTATGATGAAGGAATGGTCATATTGAAATGAACTTAGAGAAGAAGTGAGTTGGAGATCCTGCAAATTGATTATCAAGGAAATTGATTGAGAAATTACTGGACTTGAATATTGGTGATCATTTGAAGGTCACCTTATGCACTAGTGTAAAAGTTCAACAAAATTCTCTAGAAACCTTTTCTTGACCATCATGCTAGTGTTTACTGAGTGGAAACCACAAAGGGGATGTTGACATATTAATCATTGGAACAAGAACTGGAGTGACAATTATGGGTGTTAGTTGATATTTGAAAGGAAAAATTTACACAAGAATATTAGTGGCATGGAGCTAACCAAGAATAACATAGTGTCGAGTAGAAGGCTAGACCCTCTCAAAATTCAAGACATTGGTTCAAGTTTTGTTTCATATAATTTTGATGAAGACATACTTGATGAAGTCATATGGATTTCTAATGATTAAGTTGTTGATATGGTAAAGAAATTGCAATTCTAAAAAGGATTTATGGTTGAAATTTCATAAGGATATTCATAAAGTATGGATGTAGTTAAGGGAAAAGTCATGCACATGGGCAGTTAACATGGAATTAATGGAAAATTTAGGCTAGGGTTATGACATTCACACATAGATAATGCCAATAAATATCCCATGATTGCTAATGACAGTAAAAAACCACTTACAAATGTAAGTAATATAATGTAGCTAATAACAAGGGTTGTGAACAACAAAGTCCCTACCTTTGAAAAATTATTAAAGTGGGAATTTTGTTGAAGATAAATAACACAATTATTGAAATGGACATTTTGCAAAACAAAATAACTCTTCTAAAAGTATATGTTGTATTTACTAAATATTTTTTCTAGAATTTAATATATTTATAGATATTATTAGTAATCTAAATAAAATAAGGTAACAAAATATAAATGAAGTTGCTTCTGATTGGGCTTCTCGTTGTTCATCATCAACCAGTCCAATGATAACGTCATCATAATCATTTAATTCAAAACCAAAACCAATTTGAAAATCAATGTTTAAATTTTCTTGCATTTTCATTTGATATAGTAGCAGGTAGTATCTTGTAGGTGAGTGTATCACCTCATTTAAATCAATGAATCATGATACTGGAATTTTATATAAAAGGATACCAGAGATAAATGTTGCTCACATGAATAGAAATGGAAGTTAGTTGGAGAATGAAATATTTTATGTTCATGGGTATAGGTATATATGTTAATGAATTTTTCTTCAAGAGCATGGGGATTAATACTATTACATTAAGGTAACTCGTATATTTATTATTATTATTTTTAGTATGTCAAAAGGTTGTATATTTTTAAATTTTTTGTAAAACACTTAAGAGTGTAGGTAAAAAAAACTTTTCTTCTTCTTAATTCTTTTGTATATTTTGTGTATATTTTTTTATTGCTTTGTAAAGTATGTAGAAAGTTTTATTTTTGGTTATTAATTATTTTAAAGACTGCAATAATAATTTGAAGTTTTAATCTTACAAACATAAAGATGAAAATACAACTTCATCATTAGAGAGAATTTGAGGTCAAAAATGGGCCTCAAAAGGATCAAAATGTACTATAAAAGTCAACCAATTACATTCTAGTAGATGACATCATCCCCCATGGTTGAGGTGGCATTGCATGAGTTAAGAATGCTTATTTGTCACATTTTCTATGGTGAATGAAAACCCATAGTTAACCAAGGTAGTGGTACAAGTACTTTTAAGTCATAAAGTGAAGTACCCAAAATAAAAGTCATTTCACACTTTCTTATAAAATAATATTATTGTTATTTTCAAGTAAAGTACTTACAATTCACTTTCTCATAAAATAATATTATTGTCATTTTCAAGTAAAGTACTTACAATTCACTTTCTCATAAAATAATATTATTGTCATTTTCAAGTAAAGTACTCATAATTCATAAAAAACGTCTTTTCACATTTTTTTATAAAATAATATATTATCATTTTCATGTTTTTTAATTTTAAATCATATATTCACTCAATTGTATTTAGTATCATAATTTCAAACTAATATATATATATATTAATTGTTGTACTTTTAAAATAAATTAAATTCATGAATGATATTTATATGAAAAAATATGTTAGATATGCATATAAATGAAATTCATTTTTGTTTATTTTTATTTACAAGTTCAATACAAATAAATGCTAAAGGACAATAATTTTTTGGGAATTTACAATGAATCTTAGTCACATCATTGTAGAGTTATTTTATTAATTTTATTTATAGTTAATTTAAAAAAATAACTCAACCATGGTTATTTGTATTGTGCATAAAAAGTAGTGTAGGAGATGAGTTGTCATATATACCTACCCCATAAAACCCCTAACTCATAATATTTTAATATATCTTATATTTTTGTAGTACATCTCTTAGGAGGCCCATTTTTGACCTCAAATTCTCTCTAATGTATTTCATACATCTATATTCATTCCAATTTTTTGTATTTATTATATAGGTAGTATAGTTATATGTTTTATTACTAATGTTTAAATATATAAATATTATAGATATATATATTTTAAATGTATATATGATATTTTTTTCAAAAGAAAATGTATATGTTAGATCTATATTCATTCTAATTTTGTTTTGTTTATTGACTATAATGGTAATATCATTATATGTTTTATTAATAATGTTTAAATATATAAATTTTAGGGATATAAATTTTAAAATGTATATATTATATTTTTTTCTGCATAAAATGTATAAGTTTTATTAGTAGTTAACATTTTTAGGTTTTAAGTTTTAATATCCAACATGTAAGGTTTTAACCTTACAAGTGGTATTAGAGATTTAGGATCTTGCTCACACTGACTCTCCACTCATTGCATCCCATTTCCTACCCCCTCATTATACTCAAACACTTCATCTCTCGATTCTCTCTCACTGCAACTCAACTCCACCTCAGGCACACCATTTTCCCTTCATGCTGTTCCCACACCCTCAATAAGCCTGTGTTCCTCCCTCTTGCATTCCCAAGTTCATTCCACCTTCCAACACTCCATTTAAACCCCATCCCACACTCCTGGATATCTCTTTACTTACTTCACACTACCCATACACCCATGACCTCCGCACCATTAAAGTATGCATCCATTCCTCTACACGCTTCTCACTCCACTCTACCCACCATCCACTACACTGTTCTACTCAAGCCTTCCCACCTTCTCGCTTGTTGCTCCATTCCTACTCCTTGTCCCTTTCCATTATTCTTGTCCTCAAACTCTCCAACCTACACATTCACTTGGCTCATTCCCTCGGATCGTCCCACCTCTCCTTCCATCCATCCTTTCAACCAACCTACGCTTGATCCATCCCCCATTGCTACACTCACTCCTTCCACCCACATCACTCCTAATATCCTCCTGACCTCCTACACAAACTTTCCTCCACCATCCAACACACATTCCCCCACATATTCTCTTTCTCCCACCACTCCCCATTGCTGCACTTTCCTTGTGTGCTTCCCCTGCACTCCCTCAACCTCTCTCTACAAACATACCTTCACAGTCGCCCATCATGTGATCACTTATTTTCACACGCACACTCTTTGTTGTTTGCTTAAACATTCACGCAATGTTCCCATTCAACCCTAAAGAAAATATCCATCATTTTTTCAAATAAAAAAAAATATTATTATTAATATTTAGTAATAATTATTATTATAATATTTATTTTAATATATATAAAGTTTATAAAAAAAACTATATACTAAACTATTTATATAGTTTATAAAAACACTAATAATAATAATTATTATTATTTATGCTGATAGGTGTTTTTTCTATGGAGGTGCATTTTGAAAATTACTGTACCTGTTTCATCATCCCTTCCACCAATCCAATGTTCACACGTGTCTTTATAATTTGCAAATCCCTGTCCTCATGATTTGCTAGCGATTTGTTGGTTCAATGTTACTCTTTCCCATACATTGTGCCACTTGTTTGCCATCAACAAATAATGAACCATGTGGAAATGATGGGAATTTGTCTTTCTGTCACACTCCCCAAAACCATTATCATCTCACTATTGCATGATTGATTGAATTCCTAAACACGTCTTTCAACTGACACACATATACTAGTCAATTTAATAAAGGGTGTGGGATCCAGGATCCATAAAATTGGTTTCTTTGGCTATGGAAACTTAACAAATATTGTGCTCGTAATAAATAAATTCAGTCTTAGAATGAACCTTTCCATGGCGGATGGGTCAGTTTTAAAGATTTTAATGTAGCCACATATGCATCGGCCATGGAAGGTAATCATTTTGATTCTGTTTAGTGGATATTTTTTATGTGTTTNATATATATATATTTTTTTTATTATCATCGATATTATATTATATTTTTTATGTTGGAATAACTAAATGATCGATTGATACCCGATTAGCCAAAATCTTCTAGAATAATGCATGTAGTGTTGAAAATGAATATCATAGGGTACAATATATGGAGATACTATTGAAAACAATTCCCTTCTTTGACACTAAATCATGTTCTAATTTTCTCATAAATATGTTCTTCAAGAAGTAACTTCTAATGTGTTAGAATCAAAATGGATAATAAATGTGTCATTCTAGGGACTTAAATACCTTGGAATCCTTTTCGGACATCATTACCTTGTTCAGTTTATTATTGAGTGATATGTTGTTTTATTTCAGCATTTGTAGCCACACACTTAGCATGCTTTCCAAATGAATTGCTATAAAAAAATCATATATCCCTCACAAGTCTTCCTTGCACTGTTGAATACCGTTGATGCAACGGGATCTTTATCTAAAGTCAAAATCATACTCTACCGTCAATATTTCTTTATTAAAATATTATCATCTAGTGATCTATTTTATTACAATCTCATGCTAAAAAGTCTATGAGAGTAATCAAAATCTCTATTTTGTGAAAATTGCGTGCTAATAAGTCTTTCTGGGTAATCAATTTATCTATTTTGTGTTGAGAAGCTTATCTATGTTTTTATCAAGCAATGCCATGAATCTACTTTTGTGGGAAATTATTGTATTTTCCACTCTTTCATTTGGAATATTTTGGAATTGGTTATCAAATATTTATTATATAATAACATAACATCTTCTAGTTATTTTTTTTTAAATATGTGCAAAAGATTTGTACATGGATAAATTTTAATTGATGTTGCTTTATCAACACTCTGTTATGTAGTGTCGTGTTATGTGAGGTTTCCTCTAGCTCATTCATAGGTGCTTCAGTTGAATCTCTTTGTCTGTGTTTCACGCATGAAAGGTCAGGAAATGTATATCACACCATGAAGAGTACATCTCCTCTAGGTTGTTGCATTGATGCTATTATGAAAACATGAACTCTTCAATTGCAAAGTAAGAAAGTTGAGCTTCATGTTCCACCTAAAAAAACTGTTTGACAAGTGAAAGAATTTATTCTATGTTCAATCAATGCACAAAATCTCAAAGCGGAGACTTGTTTTGGGATCATAGTACAGGTTATCTAGAATTTTGATCAATTTTGATCACTCTTAATCTTTCATCTATTACGCCTAATAAAAAACATTAAGACTTTCAATATGGATATGTACAGTAAATATCTCAATAATATTTGTGGGTGCAACAACATTTAGAAGAGAGAGGAGCATCGAAACACTATTAGCTTTACCTTCTACTTCAATTGGAAAAAACACCATCATCTTCAGCTTCAATTGGTAGCCCACAAATACAATTCACTGCTCCGTCATTAACTGCTCAACCCACAAGGGTAAGAATTAGATCAATGAAATTCATATTCAAGTTTAAGTTATTTTTGTTTCTCTTTTGCTATGAAACAAAGTACTAGGATATAGATTTTGTTTTGTATTAGGTCAACATCTATTCTACTATGCTCAAACATTAGGTCAAACAATGCCTATTGTACCATGTTCAAAAATGAAATTTGCGGCATTTGAATGCAATTCAGCTTACAGGGCCAAAAGAGAAAACATCGTGTTTAGTGAATGACCTACGATTACATTCATGTATGGTGAGAACATATTTCATGGTGGCAGAAGTCACGAACAACTGTGAATGCTAGCATAGTCGTGGATTGCTCGCAAGTGATAATTGGGTAGCTGGAAAGAAATGTGCCTAGGCACCCAATTACAGTTTTGATTCCAATGAAAAAGGGAGGTTTTGGTACATCAGGAAATCAACACCCCTCAACATCTTATCCTTAAATATTGTGATTAATTCTACTTCGAGTAGATCTCAGGGATTAACAATAACTTATTTCCCAAATAATTTTATATCACAAAGTTTTGTCATGGCTTTCAAATTCCAAATTATATCACAAATATATTTTAATAAAAATAATATGAAATGTGTATTATGTTATACTATTTATTTATAATGTTCTTTTTCCAATATTATTAGTTTTGTTTTTTAATTTAATATATGTAAATATATAATTTAATCATTCTTTAAATTAAATTTAAATTTAGAATTTAGATTTATAATTTAACAATTTCTGTATTAAATTTAAATTAATTTCAACTTCAATAAGTTCAAAATTAATAGCAATTATGATTTTATATATTATAATTAATCATATTAAATTTGAATTTAATAACATTAGTACTATATAAATTTAATAACGTTACTTAATTAATTTAGTTTAGTAATATTTAGTAATAAATAACATTAATTAATTAATATCATTATTTAATAACTTTATTTATATTACCTCAAATTTTGACTTTATATATTTAATTACGGTTAAAACCAAAAAATTATGTATTGTCCATGTATTATATCATGAATTTATTATTAAATTACGTTTGCATTTACCGGATTTCAATTTTCTTAAATGCTAATTAATATTTTTTTTATTTAAATTAATTGCAATATTAGAAAAATATTATTGATTACATCCATATATCTATGAACATAAATCTATGATGGATACATTCTACTAGTTACACCAATGTTTGTATGCTCACCCTCCCTAGACGTTGGTGAAGTCTTATTGTAACCCCCCTATCCATTATTGTTTTGGTGTAGGCTCTTCTTCGTTTTTTGGATACTTTGTCTAGTGGGCAGATATATCATTTTTCTTTGTTACTATGGTGATATCTTTAGTAATTCATTTTTTTCTTATTTAGGTAGAATGAAAATCAAGGGCTCTCTTTTAAAATTATTCTTCTAGAAAACATTGATGGAAGCATGGCCAATTTAGGCCTTGTTGCTTGAAATGGTCAAAATCCCTTTTCAACAGATTGTAGAGTTGAAAAGTACTAGAATTTAATTTGTGGAAGTCAATTTTGTTGGCATATACCAATATTAAAAAAAAAAAAACTATAGTATAAATCGTATTAGTGATGTCCTCTTTTAATTTGTAATTATCTCCAAATTTGGCCATCTGATAAGCTACCTCCATTAGAAATAATATATCACTAATGCGCTTGTTATATTTTTATCATTCAAGATAGCATTATGATCTTAGGATCTTTATCTGAGAGAATAACATGTACCAAAATAAACACAAAAGACAAAAGACACAAATAATTTTCCTCG
The DNA here is from genome assembly GCA_001517045.1 of Pseudotsuga menziesii. Lineage (NCBI taxonomy): Eukaryota > Viridiplantae > Streptophyta > Pinopsida > Pinales > Pinaceae > Pseudotsuga > Pseudotsuga menziesii. The sequence continues at coordinate 50,889 of LPNX011091661.1, read as the reverse complement.
GGGAAACCATAAAGGATAAAACCCCGCAACTTCCTCAGAGATAGAATCAACACCAAAAGTAAAACCTGAAAAAATAAAGATGATCTCTCGATAGCAGGAGTCTCACTCTTATCCCAACAACTTATCTCTCTCACTCATGTTCCCCAATGAGCGAGTGTGTGTGTGATAAATAGAGAGGCTCACTCTCTATTTATATTTTTGTGTTCACTTGAAACCCACTCCAACATGTCGTCCTCACTTAACAATTACTTACTAGAGTTGACATCTCTAGGAGTGTCTAAGAACCCTAGTGCCCCACAACTTGTGGGGACTTTTCCCTCTGATAAACAAGGAGGGTTAACCTTGACTTAGATGGTGGGGACTATTGCCCCGACTTATAATAACTCACCTAGGGTCAACTTCTCTAGGATAGTCTAATAACCCTAGGGCCCCACAACTATGGGGAATTTAACCCTTGAACAATAGAAGGGTTACCCACAATGACTTGACATGACTTGCTCACATTATAGAAACTCCTGATAGGAACATCGGGGCATTACATGACTCAAATACATTATAGATACTTCCCAGAATAAAAATCGGGGTAGAATATATGAAATATACAAGTGAATACATTTCAAAGTTACAATTACATCAACACTCCCTCTTAACTAGGAAGGTATTCTCTCGACAGAATTTGTCAGCAAAAGTCTTCTTCTCTGTATCATCTAGATCATCATTGATTTCTCATCATCTTCAAGTCATATTCATCTGGATCTGGATCACCACTCGATCTGGATCATCATCTCTAGATCTAGATCATCACTCGATCTGGATCATCATCACTGGATCTAGATCATCACTGGATATGGATCATCATCACTAGATCTAGATCATCACTCGATCTGAATCATCATCACTGGATCTGGATCATCAATTGATCTGGATCATCACTGCTGGATCATCACTATTGGATCATCACTGTTGGATAATCATCATGGGTGCTATCTCATGATTCTTCTCATCATAGGAAGTTCTATAGAGCCAGCCCTTTTTCATGATGGTTGTAGGCCTGGCCTCCATGTAGGTATTTTCCAGCACTTATATCTTAACCTAAATCAGAATGGCTCACCCAACACTTATATATAATCATGTAGGAACACATCCCACAACCCTGTCAGAAAGGCCGAGCACTCACATATAACAACCAATGTCAGAAATGCTCAACACTTACATTTGGCCATGCAAGGTACCAATCCTCCATGTGAAAAGGCTCTGCACTTACATCTAACAACCAATGTTAGAAAGGCTCAACAATCATATCTGATAAACAATGTTAAAAAGGTTTAGCACTTGTATTCGACCATGCAAGGAACCAATCCTCCATGCTGAAAGGGCTCTGCACTTACATATGACAACCAATGTTAGAAAGGATCTACACTCACATCTGATCATGTAGCAACCAATCCTACACTCACATAAGAATGGCCCTCAGTCCTATACCGAGCTTTCTTGGTAACTAACCAGGTGCCTCCATTCCAAGAATGGCATTCAACGCTTATATTTGATCATGTAGGAACCAATCCTATAGTCACATCAGAATGGCTCAGCACTCACATCTGACCATCGAAGGAACCAATCCTCTCACTATGTCAGAATGGTCCTAGGTCTCATCATTTCCCCTCAGAGGGAACCTCGATTTGGAGAACACCAAGCTTCTCCCTGAAGTACTCAAACTTCACTTTTGCCATTTCTAGCATAGAATCACATCAGGGATGATTACATTCAAGGATAACCTACAAGCTTTTCCAAGACCGATTACATCCGAGGACAGCCTACAGGACCGTTTATGTCTAAGAAACCTATGAGCTTCGCTAGGATTTATGCTTAGACAACCTGTCTCATCAGCTATGCTAGAAATTCCTCTTTCGAGAGATCTCAATATGGATCACTACTCCTCTCTGCATCATGCAAAAAATGCAAGTCAAATCAACCAAATCAAATAGTAGTTTTCAAAAGAAACATACTACCTCCCAAATAGAAAGTGGCAACATCTTTTGCCTTAGATGTACTCAGTACCATGCAGGACTCCATCCTACCAAACCAAAAGATCACACTTGATCCCATAATGAAGTAGCACCTTGAAGTGCTCTTCCTATCAATGGCACTGCCTGCCCAATACGAATCCACATAACCTTCTAGATTAATCTTCTAATTCACCTCATACTTGAGCCCATAATCAACTATACCCCTCAGGTACCTCAAAATATGCTTTCTAGCTATCAAGTAAACATGTCTTAATGTGTTCACAGCAAAGCAAATATCTGGTCTTGAATACATCATGGCATCAGCCGAATTTGGTGAAGCAACACTCAATAGCTTCAGGTTCGATGCCATAGGTGTGGTCATGGCCTTACGGTCCATCATCCTGAACCTCTTCAGTATCTCGACTGCATACTTCCCTTACCCAAGGGAGATTCCATCTACATTCTGCCACACCTCCATGCCTAGAAAATAATGCATCGACACATGACAAGAGCATCACTGGTCTTCTACTTTCAACTATGAAACAAAGGTCAAAATCTTCTTTACTCTCAGTAAATCCTTGAGTCATCAGTAATCTATACATCCTGTCGAACCTTGAGATCTTCTACAGTCACTCCCTCTGAAGCAAAGCATCATACTCCCTCTGTATTCCGTACTCTATGCACTGAAACATTATGTACCGGAGTGACAAGTAGCTTCCTATGCTACTAATATTCTATGTATCCATCTAGGATCACTGGATACCAATATCCTCTATTTTGAACCTTTCAAAAGTTCTTCTCGCACCCATCTGAGCTTGTCATCCTCTATACGCTTTCATCTTCAACCTTGTAGCAAAGGTTAAGATCTTCATCAAGCTCATCATGTATTTGTTATCCCATGGGTGTCTTCTGAAGTCATACAAGGCCTTCTTTCATTTCACACATGATTCTTCTTGTCATGTGTCTCAACTCCCACTGGTTGCAAATGTCTCTTTGTAGTCTATGCCCTCTTTTCATGAGAAACCTCGTGCTACGAAACATTCCTTGTATCCCACAATGTTTCCATCTACTGCATGATGGAACTATGAACTTCCCTTCATGTATCGATACTACATCTTAGACATCATTCTTCTTGAACTAGTCTTCCCTTTATTCTTGGTTACTTCTTCATAGCTGGAAGGTTCTACATGAATGACGTTGCTGCATTTGTCATATTATTCTTCATCTTGAACTGGCATCACTTGTTATTCGGAACAAGTCTCATCCTTCTTTGCTTATAGGTGATTATGTATGCAATATTTCCTACAAGTCAAATGCATTAGTTGTATGGTTAGAAACATTTCATAAGGTATATTCATAATGAAATATTATTTTGCATTAAGATATATGATTATGAAACTATTTTATCCAATACAACATTCATCCATATCTCACGAAAACTTTCTAAATGCCTTCCATCTCTACCAGGACAACATTGAGATTGTGCACTAATTCAATATGTCAGCAAAGAGGCTTCATTCTAGATAAGCATCAATGGAGAGTTGTATAACGCCATGAGCTACGTACCCATCACATGCATATTCGTAGTATATTGTCATTAATGTAAACATTCAATCATGCATAATACATTAACTAAATATAAACAAATGCATAAAAAATCAATATCATGAAATGACAATTGAATACTTATCTTTGTTCGTTTCATGGGTAGACTCCTTCTTTAGCCTTCAGCTTCATCAACTTCTTCATTCATAATAGCATCATTTCTTATCCAAATGCTAAGATGGATAGGAGGTTCTTTAAGAGTTGATTTCTTTATATTCCTCATTGCTTGAAGGATCTTCTTTAGATGGTGAGAGCTTGATCTTCAGTTGCTCCCATCTTCTCTTCTCTTCTTATGAGTCGAGCTTATTCTTCTTCCTAGAGTCTGCTGAAAGCAATCACTTCCTTCTGGAACACATTCCTTGAACGAATGAATCCCATGATCCTAGGAGGCCATTCAAGGTGGCTATCATCACTTCTACATTCTCCACTTCTTCTTCTACTGCTACAAGTTGTTCTTTGATTTTAGAGACCCTTATGAAGTATGATAGTATGGTATCTTCATTTTAGATCTTTAGATTCTTAAATTGGTTTCTTAAGGTCATATACTGATTTATGTTCTTCCCTTCAAATATCTTGGTCAAGGAATCAAACATCTCTTTCGGTGTCTTTAGGGAAGACACTTGTGGTACAAGGTGATCCATGATTGAATCAACAATGATATTCTTGGCCTTGATCGAGTTCTTCTTGTGTAAGGCTTTTAGCCTCATCTCCCTCTGGAACTAGAACCTCACTACTTCATTTTCTTTAGAGAGATCATATACTTCCATGCTTGGAAGTTGTAAACTTCACCAAGATTATCATCAAGCTGATGTGATAGATCACTTTGAAATGAGAACCTCAAATGAAAATATCAAAAGATTAGATCTTACTGATTTGAGGTGTCTGTCATAGTTCCGGAGCTAGTTGATCTAGGGTTTGTTAGAGAAGCCTTAATTTTCAAAACTTGGAATATTTTAGATCTAATTGGATAGAAAGATAGATATATTCAAATTGAGCTGTCCAATGTACTCGTTTTCTGAAAATAGTGGAGGGAAGCTCTCGAAATAGGAAGCCCTAGTTTTCCAATTTCTGCTGCAAAAATGCCTGATACTGTTTCTACGATATCTCCAAAATTACTACACTTTTGTGTTTGAAAATTTGCACTAGGTAACCTTGCTTGTCCCTATTTAAACACCATAGGTTTCATTAGAATTGGTTTCACCAATTGGGACTTATGATCATTTTCCCAAGGTGACATGCTACAGGACTATTCAGAATAGCGAAGTTGTATGGACTTCCACATGTCATTATTTCATATTATATATTTGAAACTTGGACCACAGAAAATAAAGTCTGTTCCCTTTCTATAACATCTTTAGAAATTTCATTTGGACCCTTGTGGCCTAAGATATAGCAATTCTCCCAAGGTGTCCTATTTAGGGATGAATCCCGGAAGAGGATGGAAGCCTAACTTGGAGGTATCATATCTCCCAGAATATAGTGAATATGAAGCTGAATTTTGTATACAGTGTAAATCAGGATTTTGTATTCAACTTGGGAAACTTTCAGCTCCTGATCCTTCTCCAATCCCTAGATATAGAAAACTACCAAAACTTATCAGTTTTCGTATTTTAGGGTTTATCCAGCTCGGGGTCAAACTATGGTTTGACTTTTCCAGAGTTTCACCCAACCAAAAATATTGAACCAGGCCTCTAAAATTTGATTTTTATGAGGAGAGAAATCCTATGATAGGATCACTAAAAAATTACTCTTCTCTAAGAAGCCCTAATTTTCCACACCAAAAACTGAAAATGCTGAAAATCGAATTTCGCTTCGATAGAAAGATGCACCCTTCAATGGAGAGTCGGCCTAGCATACTTTTGCTAATGAATTGTGGAGAGAAAAGGTAAGAATCCCTAGCTTCTGTAGCTACACAATGTCTTCTTCTTAGGTTAGCTCTGATACCATGTTATATTTTTATTTTTCAAGCTAGCATTATTATCTTAGGATCTTTAACTAAGAGAATAACATGCACAACAATAAACATAAGAGAAAACAGACACAAAGAATTTTCCTCAGGGAAACCAGAAAGGATAAAACCCCACAACTTCCTCAGAGATAGAATCAGCACCAAAAGTAAAACCTGAAAACATAAAGATGATCTCCCAATAGCAACAGCATCTCTCTTGTCCCAGCAACTTCTCTCTCTCACTCATGTGCCCCAGTGAGCTAGTGTGTGTGTGATAAATAGAGAGGCTCACTCTTTATTTATATTCTTTCATTCACTTGAAACCCACTCCAACATGTCGGTTTCACTTAACAATTACTTACTAGAGTCGACATCTCTAGGAGTGTCTAATAACGCTAGTGCCCCACAACTTGTGGGGACTTTTCCCTTTGATCAACAAGGAGGGTTAATCATGACTTAGATGGTGAAGAATATTTCCCCAACATACAATAACTCACCTATTTTTAACTTTTCTAGGATAGTCTAATAACCCTAGGGCCCCACAACTTCGGGGACTTTAACCCTTGAACAATAGGAGGGTTACCCACAATGACTTGACATGACTTGTTCACCTTATAGAAACTCCCGATAGTAACATTAGGGCATTACATGACTCAAATACATTACAGATACTTCCTAGAATAAACATTGAGGTACAATATATGAAATATACAAGTGAATACATTCCAAAGTTACAACTACATCAACAGTGCTTAGGCAAGATATGAGGAGATGAAGTTTTCCCATAGAAAATATCTAATTTCGGACATGTATTGGTTACTAGTCTTTGATTAGTTTTAGCACATCCATATATTTATCAAATAATATCAAGCAAAGTTTCTCAAAGACAATCTCACAAAGAGGAGCTAAGAAAACCACATGGATATATTGATAATGCTATGAATACTTTATCTTCACAACTCACGATAGTGAATCGAAAGAAATGGAAGAGAAGGATTCTAGATATCACCCATATATATGAAGTAACTTATGGCATAGACCACATCCAATAAAAATTATTCCATGTGAGATTCAAGAGATTTTGAATTTGGGCTCTCCGAACATTTTTTGGCATACACGTTCAAATTGATTGACAATATTTCATTTCTTCCTAGTGAAATGCATCCCCCCTTGTTCAACACTTAATGTGCCAAGGGAAGCCAACTCTCATGTAGCTAAGAATAGTCCTTTCTTCCATATAAAATGATTCCCAACATGACCACATTCCTCACAGGCTCTTGCAAGTTAGAGGTTGGATAGTGAGAGGTTGAATAAAAAATTCATGGGTGTTTTTGAAATGTTCCCTCTTCCCACCATGTCTTTATTACTTTCACTGGGTCATGCTTGTAATAAAATCCCTACAAAAATTATGTGTCCAACATTATCTCAAGGGATGGAATCTTGTAAATGGTCTTGAGAGTGCACAGGGCATATTGCTCAATCCTTGTCCAACTATCCAAGTATATGTTCATTTCCTTGGTGTTCTCCATTTTAATGAACCACTACACCACATCTGAATAAGGGAGAACAACCTATGGTCAGGTTTCAATTATGCGTGGCCAAGTCATATGTACCTTGTAGTTCATATCGATGGAATCAATTATTTCCTTCAAAAGTGTGTCAAAAGGAAACTCTGGTGATAGATGTGCTCAATGATATGTTTCAAAAACATTGTCAAATTTATAATCAAATGGAATGCCAATGTTGGGAGATGTGTGATTGAAATATTGATTAGATTCATGTGTGGAATATTTTTAGCTTCTTTATTTTATACATGCTTACCTTATTTGGGGTCATTTTTCCAAATATGTGGTTCCACAAACACTATACAAGAAATTGTTAATAATTATTCAAGAAACTAATCACTCATTTAAAGTAGGTTACAAATACAAGTTCAAAGAATTATTTCAACATTGAAATACACCTTTCAACTCAAAATATTATTGTTTTAAATGAAAGGAAAACTAATCCAATAGATTGTTCATGCTCGTTGTTGTGATCTTGCATTCTCTTCCACCATTTAGTAAGATAAGTTAAGAAACACAATGTGTTAAATTGCCATATGCTTAGCTAAGACATTAGTATTTTATTTCATAACAAAAGCATATAAACAGGATCACTAAAAGATAGACAAGCACAACCATACAAAAGGAACACAAAGATTTATCCTGAAAAAACCCTAAAGGGAAAAACCCAGCAAAAGCTTCCTCAATATAGATGCCCAAAAAGATAAAAGATAAAACCAGCAAGGAGATCAAAGCCTGATCCTCCTCCTTCTCCATCTACTTCTCTTCTCCACTAATGCGCTACACAAGTGAGAGTGTGTGTCACTAATGAGGAGCACTACACCTCTATTTATATTCATCCGTTCACTTAAGTTAATTCATTTGACATGTAGGCCCGATTTAAATCATGTAGGCTCGAGTTACACATGTAGGCTCAAGTAACCACACTGGGGTGCTAATGACCCACCTTTACAATTAGAGGGCACTACCTCATGACTCTTATTAGATCTTCCAATTAGGAGCATCGGGGTACAATGTAATACAAGGGGTTCTCCTGATAGGACCATCGGGGACCACAAAAAGATACATATAGAATATTCTTCGAAGTTACAATATTTCAACACTCCCCCTTAATGAGAAGGGTATTCTACAGCAACATCAGCAACAACAAGAGTAGAGATAGGCGACATCATCAACATCAGCAGGGTAACACATCTATAAATCATTGGAAGCTTTTCAACATCATGTAGTCTTCATCTTCAATCATCAGCAACATCTTCAGTCTTTGATCCGCAACATCTTCAGCATTTTGATCTTTTAATTAGCAACAAAATCTTTAGCACTTGGACCTTTCGATCAGCAACATCTTCAGCACTTTGACTGTTCAATAAGAAACAACATCCTCAACATTTTGACCTTTCGATCAACAACATCTTCAACACTTTGACTTTTCGATCAGCAACAACATCTTCAGTATTTTGTCCTTTAGATCAGCAATATTTTCAGCATTTTGACTTTTCGATCAGCAACAACATCTTCAGCACCTTGACCTTTCGATCAGAAGCAACATCTTTAGTACTTTGATCTCTCAATCAGCAATATCATCATCAACACTTTGTCCTTTCGATCAGCAGCAACATCATCATCATCATATTTTGATCTTTCGATCAGTATGGCATCATCATCATCAGCAACAACCTGCAATCCACAACTCAAAGACAAAAAAATATTTGGATCATTTTTGGACTTAAAGTCCAGGGATGATACAATCCCACCACATTCTCGATAACCAAAGTTACTAGATTGATTACGGGAGAATCATTCCCTATCAATTTAGGACTAATTCCAAGGACAATGCAATCCTACCACATTCTCGATGACCGAAGTCACCGGATTCAATTACGGGATAATCAATCCCTATCACTTTAGGACTTGAGTCCAAGGATGATGCAATCCTACCACATTCTCGATGACCGAAGTCACTGGATACAATTATGGGATAATCACTCCCTATCACTTTAGGACTTGAGTCCAAGGATGATGCAATCCTACCACATTATCGATGACCGAAGTCACCGGATACAATTACAGGATGATCACTCCCTATCACTTTAGGACTTGAGTCCAAGGATGATGCAATCCTACCACATTCTCGACGACCAAATCCACTAGATACAATTATGAGATAATCACTCCCTATCACTTTAGGACTATGTCCAAGGATGATGCAATCCTACCACATTCTCAAGGACCGAGGTTACTGGATCTATTATGGATAGATGTCCCGGGATGATACAATCCCTTTTCATTCTCAAAGACCGAGGTCTCCGAATCACTTTAGGGCAAGTTCCCAAGGATGATACAATCCCACCACGTTCTCGAGGACCAAGGTCATCGGATCTATTGTGGACAGATATCTTGGGATGATACAATCCCTCTTCATTCTCGAAGACCGAGGTCTCTGGATCACTTTAGGGCAAGTGCCCAGGGATGATACAATCCCACTACAACATCACTACTCCCCCTTTCGGGGAAGATATTTTTGAACCACACCAAGCTTGTCTCAAAATTTTTCGAACTCTACTCGAGGCTAAGGCTTCGTTAGTACATCATCATCCAAACCATCATCATCTACATATTCAGTATGTGAATACTGAACTATCACCATCTGTATCTCCAGTATGTGAATACTGAAAGCATCATCTATATCTTTAGTATGGGAATACTTAAATCATCATCATCTATATATTCAGTATGGGAATACTGAAACATCATCATCTCTATATTCAGTATAGAAATACTGAGTCACCATCATCTGCATCTTATCTTGTAAGTAGAAATACCAGATTTCTACGTGTTACATCAGAACACAGGGTTCTTTGTCATCACAACTATGTTTATCACATAGAATCATTGTAGTGTCCATCTTCAGGTCAAAGAGACCTGATATCAGCTTCTGAAGCCATATGGATTTACAACTTAGTAGAGCAATCTGCTATGTATTCTGCTTCAACCATGCTAAGAGAAAAACTGGACTGTTTCCTGCTAAACCATGAACTCATAGAAGACCTCAAACAAAAGCATCTACCTGATGTGCTTTTCCTGTCTAAGATACTTCCAGCCCAATCTGCATCTATGTAGCCATACAATCTATACTCATGGCTACCATCATAGTATATACCAAAGTCTATAGTCCCTTTAAGATATCTCATCACATGTTTTTCAGCTACTAGGTGAACCCATCTTAGTTGAACAAGATATTGACTTAAGGTGTTTACAGCAAAAAAAATGTCTGGTCTGGTATTTGTTAAGCACATCAATGACTCAATGATCTATCTATAGTGAGCCACATCCACTAACTCTAATGAGTCATCAGCTAACAGCTTCAGGTTGGACTCCATGGGTGTGGCCATGACTTTGCATTCCAACATATTGAATCTCTTCAATATCTCTACCACATACTTTCCCTGGTTGAGAAAGATACCTTCTGAACTTTTCCATACTTCCAGACCTAGGAAATAATGCATTAACCCAAGGTCTTTCATCTCAAATTATTCTACTAGTTTCTTCTTGCTTTCCATGATCTGTTTCTCATTCCCTGTTAAGAATAAGTCATCCACATATAGTAATAGAATGACAGGTACATCTTCTACAACCTTGTAGGAAAGGTTAGGATTGAATTTACTCTTGGAAAAGCCCATGCTCATCAGGAAACTATCTATTCTTCCATACCAAGCTTTGGGAGCTTGCTTCAGGCCATAGAAGGCCTTCTTCAACTTGCATACTTGATTCCTTCTGTCTTCAACTTCAAATCCTCGTGACTATTCGTTGTAAGACTCTTTCTCAATCATACCATTAAGGAAGGCTTGTCTTTACTTCATCATGGAAGAAACTACCATGATAGTTTTGAAGGAAGTGTACCTTGCTACCTGGAGTAAGTGTCTCTTCAGAATTAATTCCCTCTTACTAATAGAAACTTCTTGCCACAACTCTTAACTTACTTCTATCAGCAACATATCTTATCTTGCAAATCCATTTGGAAGATACCACATTCTTACTTTCTGGTTTGAGTACTATATCCCAAACATCATTCTAGTATCACAACATCTTCTATGAGTTTGTATTCTAAGGTCATCAACATATCCTAGTCTTCTACATTCAACCTTGAAGGTTGGAACCCACTTTACTCTTGGTAAAGTCTCGATCCATCACAAAGCTATCCATCATGTCATACCATGTCGAACTCAGATATAATTTTTTGTAGTCACTCCCCCTGAAGTGGAGTATCATCTTCCCTCTTCATTCTGTACAGGTGGTTCTATGCTTGATATATACTGGTCAATAGAGTATGTTATGTCATAGTCAATTCTTTCCGGGGAGAATCACGAACCTTGCTTTGTACACTTGTTCCATCATATCGTATACATCATTCCCCATGATCAACTGTTATTCTTTGATCATAGCTTCTTTCATAGCATTCTTTTCTTCATCTTGACTTATCTCTTGTACCCATGGTGGTCTTCATCCTTCAAGGTGGATCTACCACTCTCCGAAGCTCTTTCTTCCGCCATGATGTCTCTGACCCTGGGAGCTTTAGATTCATGTTTATTGGAGTGAATCTTGAATTGTAATCACTTATTCTTTGGAACAAGTCTCATCCTTCTTTTCTTGTAGGAGGTTGTACATAACCTTTACTACAATTCAAATGCACCAGTTGCATGGTTAGAACTATTTCATAAAACATATGCATAACAACAAATTCTTATGCATGATGCAACTGTTTAGTCAATACAACATTCATCCATACTTTCTAGATGTCTTCCATCTCCACCATGACATTATTGAGATTGTGCACTAATCCAATATGTTAGCAAAGAGGTTTGATAAGTAGCAATGGAGAGTTGTATAGCACCATGAGCTACTTACCCATCACATGCATATTAGTAGTATACAGTCATTAATGCAAACAATCTATCATGCATAACACATCAACTGAATATAATCAAATGCATAACAAAACAATATCATTAAATGATAATTGAATAATTATCTTTTGTTTGTTTCATGGGTAGAATCCTTCTTGATCATTCTGCTTCATCATCTTCTTCATTCATGAAATCATCATTTCTTATCCAGATGATAAGATGGATAAGAGGTTCTTTAAGAATTGAGTTCTTCATATTCCTCGTCGCTTGAGGGATCTTCTTTGAATGGTGAGAGCTTGATATTCAATTGATTCCATCAAGCTTCTTCTTCTTCCCAAAGTATATTGAAATTAATTACTTCCTTCTGGCACACATTCTTTGCATGAATGAATCCCATGATCATGGGAGGCCATTCAAGGTGGCTATCACCACTTCTGCATTCTGGATCTTCACATTCTTCAACTGTTTTCTCAAAGCCATCTTCTGATTTAAGTTCTTATCTTCAAATAGCTTGGTCAAGGAATCAAACATCTTCAGTGTATTTGGGGAGACACTTGTGGTACAAGTTGATTCATGACTAAATCAGCAATGATATTCTTGGCCTTGACCAAGTTCTTCTTGTGTAAGGCTTCTAGCCTCATCTCCCTCTGGAATTGGAACCTCTATACTCATGTAGGTGTCCAAACCATTTTCTTTAAAGAGATCATATACTTATAGGCTTGGAATTTGTCAACTTCTCCAAGCTTATCATCAAGCTTATGTGATAGATCACTTTGAAATGAGAACCTCAAATGAAAATAGCAACGAATTAGATCTTACCGATTTGAGGTGTCCGTATTGGTTCTGAAGCTCGCTGATCTAGGGTTTGTCATAGAAAACCTAATTTCAAAAACTTGGAATATTTCAGATATTATTGGCTAGAAAGATAGATCTCTTCAAATGGAGCTGTCCAATGTACTCCATTTCTAAAAACAGTGGAGAGAAGCTCCCGGAACAAGAAGCCCTAATTTTCCAATTTCTTCAGCAGAAATGCCTATTACTGTTTTTGTGATATCTCCGAAATTTATGCTCCTCTATGTCTAAAATTTTTTACGAAGGTAACCTCACATGTCCCTGATCCAAAATCGTAGGTTTCATCAGAATTTGTTTCACCATTTGGGATTTATGATCCTTTTCCCAAGGTGACCTATTATAGGACTGTTCAGAATAGCGAAGTTGTACAGAATGCCACGTGTCACTGGCTCATCTTCTGAGTCTGATATTTGGACCACCAAAATTAAATTCCGTGCCCTTTCTATAAAATCTTCATGAATTCCATTTGGACCTTTGTAGCCCAATATATTGCAATTCTCCCCAGGTGTCCTGTTTAGGGGTGAATTCTGGAAGAGGCTGAAACCATAAATTGGAGAGAACATATCTCCTAGAATACAGAAAATATGAGGATGAATTTTGGAAAAATTGTTCATCAGGATTTTCTCTTCGGCCCCTGAAATTTTCAGCTCTTGATCCTTCACCAATCTCATAATATAGCGAATGTACCAAAACGTAGCATTTTTAGTATTTAGAGTTTTTTCTAGCTCGGGGCCAAACTAGGGTTTGACTTTCCCAGAGTTTCACCCAACCAAATTTCTTGATCCAGGTCTCTAAACTTTGGTTTTGATGAGGAGAACAATCCTATTCTGGTCTCACTCAAAAATTCCTCTTCTGTAGAAAGCCCTAATTTCCACATCGAAAACTAAAAATGCTCGGAATCGAATTCTGGTTCGACAGAAAGATGCGCCCTTCAATGGAGAGTCATCCTATCATAATTTTTCTGATGGATTGTGGAGAGAGACCCAAAAAGTAACAAGCCCTAGCTTCTAAAGCTGCACAATGTCTTCTTCTCAGGTTAGCTCTGATACCATGTTAAATTGCCATATGCTTAGCTAAGACATTAGTATTTCATTTCATAACAAAAGCATATAAACAAGATCACTGAAAGATAGACAAGAACAACCATACAAATGGAACACAAATATTTATCCTAGGAAAACCCTAAAGGGAAAAACCCAGCAAATGCTTCCTCAATATAGATGCCCCAAAATATAAAAGATAAAACCAGCAAGGAGATCAAAGCCTAATCCTCCTCCTTCTCCATCTACTTCTCTTCTCCACTAATGCGCTACAGAAGTGAGAGTGTGTGTCACTAATGAGGAGCACTACACCTCTATTTATATTCATCCGTTCACTTAAGTTAACTCATTTTACATGTAGGCTCGAGTTAAATCATGTAGGCTCGAGTTACACATGTAGGCTCAAGTAACCACACTGGGGTGCTAATGACCCACCTTTACAATTAGAGGGGACTACCTCATGACTCTTACTAGATCTTCCGATTAGGAGCATCGGGGTACAATGTAATACAAGTGGTTCTCCCGGTAGTACCATTGGGGACCACAAAAAGATACATATAGAATATTCTTCGAAGTTACAATATTTTAACACAATGCCAGCTGCAACCAATAAGCACCAAGCCAAGAAATGTAGAATTAATGATACTGTAATATTGAGAAAAGTGAGTGAATCCAATGCTTCCTTGTATTCATTTTGTTATAAAGATGTTATTCAATGATCTTAGCTCTCATCCAGCAATCGATCTTTAGATTCCTCGAGAAATAATGACTTGAATTAAGAGATCACGACTACCAAATTTGGAACTAAATATCTCCATGCAACCCTATATGAGTTGAAGTTTTTCATCTCCCTAAATGAAATTGATTTGATGGATTAATATAGGGCCCGATATTTTGAAGACTCTATCATTACAGAGAAAAAGAATTGCTCTATGAATGGGTAGGGGCCCACGCAATATAGTAAGGTGGCCAATAAGAAAAAAGTATTACAGAATCGAAAACAAACTCTGAGAGGATGAACACAACACAAGCATGCTTGACTAATCAGATGAGTTAAATATTAGATTTAAGAGGGGAAAGGGAGATCTAACACCGAAAATTAACTCCAAAAATTAACTCAAAGAGGGACATAGTACAGTTTTAGAGAGGAAAAGTTGGTTCATTAGAGGAAATTTCAACTCTAAATGGGCCTCCTAAGGAAAATTAATAAATAAATAGTTAAAATAATAAAATAATATTTATTAATTTTGGAGGAAGAAAAAAAAACTACTTTTTTGTTTGTATGTTCAACATATCTCCCTGTTTTTTTACTCAAATTCTGATTGGGAGAGCACGTTGGATGTGGAATTAAATTATGAATCCAATGAATTCCCACTCGACATATTTTTGGGGGGCCTTGATACCCCAAAAACAAGAAATAGCTAAAATAAACATGATGTTGATGTAATCATCACGTTTTTCCATGTATTTCTTTTTTTTGGGGTAGTGCGGCCCGTCAAAACTGTGCCGAGTGGCTACTCATTAGATGCGGAATTTAATTCCGCATCCAACGATCTCTCCTCATCAAAATTTTAGTAAAAACACAGGGAGATATGTCGAAAATATGGACAAAAAATGTAGTTTTTTTAATGATACATATCCCCAAATTTATATTAAATTTTTTTTAAGAGGTGCTCCCTTTTTTAATTTTAAAGAATTTTTATTGGCTAATACATTATGACATGAAATTTGTATTATTTTTGGAAGGCCCATTTTAAATTGAAATTTCCTCTAATTCCCAATAAAAACAAGCTTTGTATGTTTTCCAAAATTTGATGCAAACAAAAGAGGATGACAATGAGAGGGAAAGCGAACATATTAATTAGGAATTTAAGATATTAACTTGTAGGTGATTAGAGTAATTCAATAAGGGTTTATATAATGTTTTACGAAGGTATTAAATGAGGTAAAAGATCCAACTAACTAAGGTTAATTAACCAATAATTCCTTTAATGAGCTATAAACCCTTGTGCTAGAGAAGAAAGAGAGGTAGAAACCCTTGTGCTAGAAATAAAAAAGGAATAAGGAAGAGAACTATCTTTGAATTCACCATTTTAGATGTTGAATCTCCTTGGGTTCAAGTAGAGAGTTGAAATCCTCCAAGAGTGATCCATGGAACATAACTACACATTGATCATCTCCAAATGCATGCAAGATAAGTCTTATCCATTTGTTTAGGAATACCTAAAAATGGCCTTGGAGGAAAAATGAATAGAGAAAACCCTCTTCAATCGATTAAAAATGAATTGAACTCCTTTCTAAACAATAAACATAAGAACCAATTTTAGCTCAATTCTGATATACTTTAGAAGATAAAATGGATCAAACCACTTTTTGGGTGTTTGTTAAGGAATTTAAATAAATTTATTTATTTATTCCTCAAGGAGTGAAAAGTGGGAATCTATACCTTGCATTGTAGTTATTGTTTTAATTATTCTTTTATTAAATGGATATAAATTAGTTAGAAGCTGAGCTACAACATATAGAAAGGTTAGTTTTCTCACTCACTCATCATGGTTGAATAATGAGAATGTTCCCATTGTATTTTCGACATTTTATTTAGATATGTAGCAAAAAAGAGACCCCATTCTCTATTATCAGAACTACATCTTCATGCTTCACTAGTAAATTTTGGGCCAGCCTAAACAATAGACAATAAATAAGAGCTTTCCCAAAGTCATTCTTAATGCTCTAGGTTTCATACTAGTCATATAAATAGGTTTTTAAAGTAAATTTGTTTTCAGGTAAACGAACATATGTAGGGTGAATAGTGTGATGAACCAAGGAAATAAGAAACAATTGTATAAGGTCAACATTGAGATTAATGGATAGGCTACCAATTTTTTTACATCAATAGATTACTTGGTGTTAATCAATATTCAGGTCGAGGATGCATGGTTCTATTTGGTAGCATCACATCTCTTTAGTTGGTTTATGGAGCCATGAGCAAGTCTTCCCAGGTTTTCAAGAGCATTTGGAGCTCTAAGTCGATCAAGGAAATCTCTACACATGCTGACACATGTTGGTTGAAGGACACACATTATGCCTAATAAAAAACATTCATACTTTCTCAAAGGATCACTCTTAGAGGATCAAAATAGATGAAAGGTTAAGAGTGATCAAAATTGATCAAAAATATAGGTTACCTACTCTATCGTTAACTGCTCAACTCCACAAGGGTAAGAATTAGATCAATGAAATTCATATTCGAGTTTAAGTTATTTTTGTTTCTCTTCGGCTATGAAACAAAGTACTAGGATACAGATTTTTTTTTTGTATTAGGTCAACATCTATTTTGCTGTGTCTGAATATTAGGCCGAACAATGCCTATTGTACTATGTTTGAATATGAATTTTGTGGTGTTTGAATGCAATTCTCCTTTCAGGGACAAACAAGCAAGAATCATGTTCAGTGAATGACCTGCGATTAGATTCATGTATGGTGAGAACAGATTTCATGGTGGCAGAAGTCACAAACAACTGCAAAAAAAATAAGACTTGAACCAAAGACCTATTATTTAATAACTACAAAAAAAACAAGACTTGAACCCAATATCTATTATTTAATAAATCAAATTTCAACCAAGTGAGATAATACAAAAGATATGTAAAAGTTGGACGGAAGGAAGTGTTATTTTCCCTTATTTTTATGGGTTTCATTGTGGGTTCCATTGTCTCTTGTATTCGATAACTCATCATACTTTTATTCAAAAAATAGATGATTTTTCTCTACATAAAGGAATTAATATGCATTATGTATCAAACTAATATTCTTTCGGAAAACAAGGTAGGTGAATCCACAAAAAAAAAATTGTCTCGATCATAGAAAGAATAGTAGTTGATCACCAACAAAAATAACACAATGTTCTCCCTATCATTATCTCGATCGATAGAGATACCCCAAAATAATCATCAGGAACTTCGAATTACTTCCTTCTCTACAAATAGGAATTCATTATCCCTGCCACCATGTTTTTTCCCTTCCCTTTAGTTATCCCAAGCATCTAGAGGATATCAGGGTCATATTTCCCAAAATAGGATAAACACTTTGTTGAAATTGGAAGAGGAAAGAGACACTGTGTGAATCAAAATTCATACTACATCAAAAAACAATCAAGAAGTAGTATGTTAATAAATCAACTAGAAATAAATATTTCAAAACCGATTTGGTTCTTAAATGGTATTAGCCTCATGAAGAGAAAGTAAGGCATACAAAGTTTCAATAATTATGGCTTGTTCCTTGTGTGACAGTTGAGAATCTTGGAATTGGTACCTACAACTACAAAATATGAAAGGAGAAATGGATATTCTCCTAATAAATGGAAAATCATCCTTTTGAACCTCATCCATTTTAACGAAAGCCATTTCTCAGTCCTCCTAGTTATTAGCATATTGAGATTTATGGTTTTGGTAACACTATATTTCATTATTCATGCTACCATAAATATGTTGTTTCAATCAATTCTTGTGCCTAGGACACCAAATGAATCAATAAAATCCCTACCTAATAATAGCTGCAATCAACTCAAATCATTCGCATGTCTCATACAAATAATGCTCAAAGAATTTTTGAAACCATGGTGACCAATCTATTCAAGCAAAGAAATCCCCCAAAACCTCTCTCAGCATTGGATTCAAATAGTTTTATTTCCTCATGGACCAAGGTGTTTAGGATATATGTATTAATTGAATTAAAAAGTTCAGATGCTGATTTGATTGAAATGTAGGAAATCAACATGACTTACTAGTGAACCAGGAGCATAGGAGAACTCATCTTGGAAATAACTTGTAACGATGAAGGAGAAAGTAAAAAGGTAGCTATGTGGTATATACATGGTGATAGCACCACCAAAGTGACACCAATTTACAAGTGGGGAGATATATATGGTATATTCAATAATTATAACTATCCCCTTATTCTAAAAGAAGAAAATGATTATTCAATGGTATAAAAGCATAGAGGAGAGCATACCTCTATAGGATCCAAAAATATCTCGTTCTTCCTTTATTCACACATATACCATTACTTTAAGTTCGTGGGCATGAGCATCGGTATGATAGAGGAAAATATTGAGGCATGGCCAGTAGATGTGAAGGAATGTTTTAAAAAATTATGGGTGAATAGAAAAAGATTCAAATCCAAATATAATGGTTGTATCATAAATAGTTCCTTCACACTTGATATTAGATAGTATCCATGTTGATTTTTAGTTATATGGAGAAAAGGATGTATCCACTCTGCGTGAATCTTAGGTCTTAACAATGCACACAATAGTCACAATTTGCCACATTTTCAATTGAGAAGCCATTTTATCATCTACTTTGGATAAAACCATCATTACAATGCATAACCCAATTTAAGTACCTGCATCTTAATTGTATATGTCCTCTCATCTCTTTGATATTATGTGTATTGAAATTCATTCCCTGACATTAAATGGCAGTGGAAGTCATCAAAACTAGTAGAACCAACATTGCATGTGTATTGTAACAATTTATGGGAATGAAAATATGTGATAAATTACCAAATAATATATGATGAATTTATTTGAGCTTTTTACACTCAGATCCATGACAATCCTACTCCATCCATGTCTAAAATAACCTTTTATGTGACAGAAAACATTTGTGATTGGTATCATACTAAGGAGCACAATTATCTACTGATATATTGTGGATATGAACCTCCAAACATATTTCCACTCTATTTTATTGACAAGATAGTGCTATTGGAGATTTCATATCAATATTACATAGATAGGGTGGGATCCATTCTAGAAAATAATATGAAATCCATGTGACTCCCTTTGTCTCTAATTCCTGACAGCTATGTGACAGAGTTTTCCAGAGAGATGGAGAAGGAAGTTCCAGATCTAAAAAATATTCATTTTGGAAACAAAATATTTAATATACAAGATCCTGAAGTAGTAGTCTATATACATTTCTTTTTTTCTTCTTATAATCATGAAAGAAATGCAAAAGAAGAGGTCTATCGAAATCCCGACAAAACTCTAAAATAAGTGTCATGTAAGTTGAGAAGAGGAGAATATAGTAAAGACAAATCCTTTAATTTAAAATGGAAAAAAGGAACCTATGAGGAAGGAACAAGAGGATGATTCCATGAAAAGTAATAAATAACAAAGAAAAAAAGTGCAATAATAAAAGGAAAAGTCAAATAGGGTGCTAGAAGAAGCAACCAAAAATATTGAAGAAGAGATCGAAAAGAAAAGGAACTGAAGATGAATAAATTAATGTTTAGGGTTTAGTAAATGTTCTAAAGGTCCCAATGAAAACATCAACCAAGGTTTCTTCACCAGCTCAAGTACCTCCTTTTCCTATTCAAACCATCAATGGGAAATTTCCACTGGGGAAATTTGTTTTGTAAAAATTACCCCCAAAAAAGAGAAAGAAATGTAATAAATGTATTTATTTGAGTTCAACAACAATATAAAGGAAATAGTGAAGAGAATATGAAAGAATTTAATATCTTAAAGAATATTAGTCAAACTTCGGTGAAGGTGATCACTAAGATGAGCTTAATATCTCTTGTTTTAAATGATGAAATGATGAACTTTTTAAATTATGGATTAAACATTAGTTGATTTATATGTAATTATTTTGTTATTAGTCTACATTTTGTGGGATTGTCATATTTTTAGATGTTTAATTGTCATTGAAAAATATTTGAATGAATGGGTACTTGAATAGATTTCAAGATGCTAAGAATATGGATTTTCAAAACTAATCTATGACTTTCCGAAATTAACTTTAGTTAAGTAAAAATAAACAAAATACTAATTTGAAACATACAATTCTATGTCATGTTTATAATGAACATAACATGGTTAATCAAATAATTGGAAACATGTTGTCCTATGATATGCCATGTATTTACAAATGAATATAATATTGGTTGAGTTAAAGGTTTTTTTAAATATATAATTCTATACCAAGAATAAATTCTATTTGATATACCAATAGTCATTGGTTAAGTAATGGATATGTTCTCATACTACAAGAACTGTGGAAACTCATTGTAAATAAATGATGACCACCCGTCAATCGCATAGGTGATATCAATAGAAATTGGTTAAGCAATGGAAAATTTTAATTGATTATTACTTATATATCCATGTTATACACAAAAAAATTCAAACAACTTCCTAATATGACACTGGTATAGTTTGACCAAATCAAACATATATGGTATTACAACATACATGTTTTGTATGCCATAATCTCATTTGAATCATTTCTAAAAGGTAACAGTTCAAGTTTCGTTCAAGTTTTTTCATGTAAACAACTTCATAAGTGCAATTTCTGAAACAACCTCTTGATTTTATGAAAATAGCTCCAATAAATAAAATATATCATGATTTTACACCTCCTCCCTCCACCTCCTCCCTCCTCCTCCTCCTATACCCCCCCTCCCAACCCTCCTATTCCTCTCTCCCTCCTCCACCCCCTCCCTCATTCCTCTCTCCTCCACCCTCCCACTACCTCCTCCTCCTCTCTCCCCTGCCCTCCCTCCTCCTCTTCCCTCCCCCACTCCTCCGCCTCCTCGACCCTCCCTCCACCCTCCCTCCACCTCTTCCCTCCCCCACTCCTCATGCTCCTCTTCCCTCCCCCAATTCTCTTCATCCATCCTTTGCCTCTCCTCCTCCTCCCCCCTCCCCTATCCTCCACTTATTCCTACCCCTTCACCCTCCCCTCCACCCTCCCTCGACATCCCCTTCCTTTCCTCCACCCCCTCCCCTCTCCTCCTCATCTCCCTCCCTTATCCTCCCCTTCCACCTACCCCTCCTCCTTCTCCTCTTCCATGGAAACCCCTCCTTTCCTCCTCCCTCTCTCCTCCAATGTACCTCCTCCTCATCCTCCTATCTCTACCTCCTCCACCTTGTCCCTCTTCCCTCTCTCCAACACCCTCTCTCACTCCTCTGCTTCCTCCCTCCCCCCTTGACCCTCCCTCTTCCTCCTCCTCGTCTCTCCCTCCTCCACCGCCTCTCTTCTCCTCCCTCTTCCTCTGCTCCCATCTCCTTCCTCTACTCTTGAGAAATTCACCAACCTAGAAAAGAATATTAATCGTGGTCAAAGACAGAAAGTGAACCCGCAATCAAAAAAATAAAAGACACGAGCAACATAAATTTGCAATAAGAGAATGCCAAATTCCTCCAAACCCAAGAAGTCCCCACATCTAATAGAAGCAGCAAAAAGAAATAATGGAAAACACCAACTCTTGGAAAGCTTAAAGAGAAAAGAAATATAAAATCTTAAAAAGGAAACAACAAAAAACATAAAAGAAACCAAAAAAAAGGAAAAAGAATAAAGAATAAAGAAAAAAGGAAAAAGGAAACAAATTTATCATATTTTTGGTCAAATTGTGTTTTTTCTAAGTGGAGTTAATGGAAAAATCTGGGAATCTTTATTTATTTAAATATAAATTATATGTTTTGTTTTAATTTATTGAAATTTAGATTATATATTTTTGTTAAAATACAAATTGTTAAATTGTTTTTCTCCCAAGTGTAAGAGGAAACATTGTAGAATATCTCTATAAAAATGGTGTACATCAACCAAAACAAAAAGATATAAAAGAAATTATTATGTTTATAAAAGTCATGTTAATAAAAGAAGATATACAAAATATATTTAATATTTTAAATAAAATTATAATGCGTATATTTTTATTATTTATTGGTATATAATTTTTAATATTGAGTATTGAAGTCAAAACTTTCATTATCTAACAATACAATTTGCAAAATTACAAACATATTTTAAGATTAACCATGGTAACAAGGATTAATGTAATATAGGGGTATCCCATAGAGTAAGATCTCCATTCCAGGTTAGAATTACTTAAATCCTTTGAGATAAGATTATGGTGTTGTGATTCTAGAAAGTCTTAAAATGTAACATATTTAGGTCATTTCTTAAGAAAATTAGGTATTTTAATTAATGAATATTTATTTAGTAAAATTGTTTATATTAGAGTAAACATTGTGTTATAATTCTTGTTTTTATTTTTTTATTAAGATTTAGAGAACATGATGAGAGTATCTCATATTTTCAATTTTCATATTAATATTTTCCATGGTAGTAAAGCATCTATTTGTATGATATTAATTTTGGAAAATATAGAATAAATTCCTTTATAATCATGTTAATTGGATCTTAGCTTATGTGATTATAATGAGAAGTTTATTATCCACCTCAATCAAGTTCAAATTTTGTTTGTGAAATGTTTGTCATTTTTGTGCCTTAATTAATGTTGACAAGGTACCCATAATATCACTCTTGTAAGTGTTTAAGGGTGAGACAAGACATTTCCAACCATTACCCAAATGGTATTATCTCAACCGATTGTATACAATATTTCATTCTTTTTTCTTACTACTTTTCATTCAAAAAAATATTACTTCATTATTTCTACCAACCATACCAAACTAGTACCCTAGATTGGGTGGTATTTATACATAAGGAAAATATGATGTGGCTGGTCCTAAGGAGAGGACTGGACCAAAGACACATGTCCATTCTCATTCTAAAAGGATTGCCACCTTGCCCGTATTAATCAATTTATAAACCTTTTTGTTCGCTCTAAGCTCCAATGAAACATGATATCTATCAGTTCTATATTCAGCCTTTTAATGGAGGTATGGAAATAGATCGACACTCTAGTGGAAATAATGCTTGCAATTATGATTTTTATAGGATGAAACCCATGAAATTGATTGATAGAATTCTAGGTACCAACATAGAGGAAACTAGTGCAATGAGTTTTTTCAAAATCAATCATTTGAGAACCTAATTTCGACACCATGAGGGTATATGGGTACGAGCTATAGGGTTTTTGTAATTATTTTTGTAGCATCATATAGGTACTTCCACATGGACAATGTCTGACAAGTGGCAGGTGTCATTAAATGAATCTTAGGCATAGGAGATCAAATTTATTAAAGTGTACTATTAAAGTGAATGTACTTTTGTAATTACTTTATGTAAATGATATAGAGGGCCCATGGTATTTGGTAACCCATGGAATTGGACCTAGGTATTTGCATATTCTAATGTTATTAAAGGTAATATAGGTGAGAAGAGGCGACACAAAATAGTCACATAAAGTGAGTGAGATCTCATTGAGTGGTTAGAGAAGGACTTTCCACCAAGTGTACAGGTGCAAGGGCATGGTTAGAGGAAACTAGCAAGGGGAAACTAAGGGTTAGAAACTTTAAAGATAGAATGGATGATATTTTGGTTTGAAAGGTATTATTTTGTTGTTATAAGTTTTCCTCAATGGGTCATTATCCTAAGAAAAGATCCTAGGATTTTATAGTTAATAAAATCAACTTTTTGTTGGTTATTTTTCCTAGTTGGGGTTTTCCAAGGTAAATATATGTCAAATGTGACTGTGATTTTATGTGTTTTTTTGTTGCATAATTAGTTAGCATCTCAATGTTTTTTCAGTAAAAAATTTTGTAAATTATTTGTGACAAGAAATCGGGTTTGGGATTGAATAAAAAAAACATTTTGATAGTCAGGAGGGTAGGAACAGGCTTAGTGGCCAACCACATTCCAGGTCAATCTCTTCATTGGTTGTATATACACTTTTCTTCTTTTAT
>LPNX011091661.1:8449-18605 GCA_001517045.1 Pseudotsuga menziesii | reverse complement strand
ATATTTATGTTTGTAGGATTAAAAACTCAAATTATTATTGGAGTCTTTAAACTAATTAATACCCAAAAATAATTAAAATTGTTTACATACTTTACAAAGTAATAAAAAAATTACAATTTATTTTCTGCATACTTTATAAAGATTTAAAAAATACAATTAAAAAAAATGCAAGCTTTTGGCTTACACTCTTGTGATATATTTTAAAAAAAATAAAAATATATATAACCTTTTGACATATTGAAAAAAATAAAAAATAAACTAATTGTCTTATGCTCTTGAAGAAAAATTCATTAACATATAGATCTATACCCATGAACAGAAAAAATTGCATTCTCCAACTAACTTCAATTTCCATCTTGTATATAAAACTCCATATCACAATTCATGAAATTGAGTTTTGGCTAAAACAAACATCTCTTATTGAACAATGAATCTCAAAGAAATTTAAATTTGATATAAATTTGTCTCTCTGTTGTTGGGGCCATGCTAGGTAGGCAGACTGAATGACCATAGTATGTGAGAGTTTGTTTCTCTTCCCAAAATAAAATATATGTATAATACAAAAATAGTAAATTACAAGTCATCTATATTAACCTAGACTAACCATCATAGCCTACAACAACCTAATGAAAATATAGCAGTATACTACCTAAACATGTTCAATACCTCTTGTACTAGTCCAATAACTATATAATTAGAATTTGATGCATAAAAATAAGGAAGGAGGTTTGTAAACTTTGCTGATGCATAAAAAAATATTGAACCTAAAAAGCAGAGAGAAGGTACCATTGAATGCAGAGAGGACATATAAGATGGAAAATCTCAAAAAGAATTATCAAAAGTTGCAAAGCACAATAGTAATACATATTATACATGTGGGAAAAGAAATAATCATGTCTAAAAAATGTATCCCATTCAGTAAAAAAACCAGTCTGTAATATGGAAATATTACTCTATAATATGTAATTTAAACTTTAAGTAATAGTTGGTGAGACTAGATACCCTTACCCTTGGCCTGCATTTTGTAGGTTTCCGTGAAGATTTTTTATAATGATTGACTGAGCTGACCTCCAAAACGAGTATATAACTTTGGACATCATTGCATCCTGCCCCTATAATCCTTTTATGCCAAACAAATATGTGCAATGATTGTAACTTATCAAACTAGACACACCTGCACATTTCAAGAATTTAGACTGTCAATATCTATCAAAAAATAATCCACATAAAAGTAGCCATTCTAATTATTAACTGATGTTTGCTGCAGCCTGCCTATATATTCCTTCTATGCCCAACAAATATGTGCAATGATTGTAACTGATAAATGTATACCACCTACACATTTCAAGAATTTAGGCCATCAATATCTATCAAAAAGGAATCCACATGAAATTATCCACTGATGTATTCCTACCATAGAAATTGAAGGCAATCTTAAAAGAAATGAATTAAAAATACTGCAATACTTGATAGCATTTACATATGGCAGAGAGATCTTCTCTCATATGGCAGAGCAGAGAAGACAGTGCTGCTGTTGAATGAATGCATAAGTTTCTATCTCTAGTTTCTATCTCTGATGGGCAGACAGTGCTGCTGCTGTCGAATGAATACATAGTGATGCTGTATCAAACGAAACAATAAAACCATTGATCCGAACCATCTAGAAAGAACGAAACTAAAGAAAACCATAACCATTAATATAAACCATGAGCATTACTGGACAGCATTTACATAGGGAAAGGCAGAGCAGAGCAATCAAATCTTCTCTCATATGGCAGTGCATACATAGGTTTCTATCTCTGATGGGAATATGGGGCATCAAACGAAACAATAAAACCATTGCATACTCCACATCGCATACACCTTGATCCGATCCATCTAGAAAGCACGAAACGCAATAAAACCATAAACATTAAGGTAAATGAAATGAAAAGAGGACCAATTAAAATTTCTATGGCCATGGAAAGAGAGGAGAAGTTGCGAAAATGCCAGAAATTGCAGAAGCAGAAATGCCTGCCATAAATGATTGCCTCCTGCCATCGTTGGTTCTCTAGAAAACATGCATTTACATTTACATTTTGACGCTTAAGAAACGAGGGTGGAGCTTGCAAGCTGCTGGGACGAGATTTCCAATGCAGTGAAGAGTTGATAAAAAGGGGCTACTAGTTGAGCCACTACAGGCTACTCGTTGAGCGACTGGATATTGCTAACTTTTACAGATTGGGAAAAAATGAGAACTACGGACCCTACATCAAAAACGGAAGGCCTCGCCGCTATAAAACTCTTCAAAAGTGGTTAGAAAATGCTTAGAATACTAAGAAACCACAGCTGCAACTGTTCCCTAGCGGCACAGATGAGTCCAAGTTGCTAACTCAGGACTCTTGCTTATGGGATTATGTGGAAGACATTTCAAGCCTAATGCATAAGAACGTTGATACTGCTGAAAAAAGGAAAGATCTGGAGAATCGAGTGAGGGCATGGCTTTGAACGATTCGCATGGTTTGTGCATGGAAGATATTTTGACTGGCGATTCTACCCTCAAAACTGTGGTCAATTGGTTGTGGCCTCAGATGACCGTACAGAAGCAAGCGACATCTCCTCATCTCCTCTGCAAACTGCCTAGAATTAGCAATAGATCTGCATGCCAGTAGGTCCCAAGTGATGCAGGAAACCAGAGCCTTGCTGTTTCAAAGCATTGATAATTTTTAAACGCAGGCGGTTTGTTTGGGAATCTAATCCAATATATGCTTACAAAAAATCCCATCTCCTTCTCATCTCCTTTATTTATATATATGCATGGAAATGGAAAAATAGCGACTGTTAAAAGTGCTAAATTAACCATACATTTGCAAAGAACATGCAAGAGGAGAATAATACCCACGGTTTGCAGAAGCCTCCAGAAATCCTCCTCAAATTCAGATGATGAGGCGACCGACCCCAACGTGGAAATGCAACCAAGCTAGCCAAAACCAGAGGAATCCATAAATCACGTAACAGAATTCCATTAACTGGAAACCTGCTTACAGACAAGGTATCAAGGATAAAAACAACTTCAACAGCAGTAGCGAGGATAAAAATAACGTGCTTAAAGACAAGGTATCAAGGATAAAAATAACTGGCCACTGAGCAATGCTCCACGCTGGTCGCACAAATCCTGATAAATTCACCAACCCAGAAAAGCTTAAAAGCTTAAAGAGATAAGCAAAATAAAGGAAACAACTAGAAAAGCAATATAAAAGCTTAAAGCAATATTGTAGGTACCAACTTTTGAAAAGTATTAAGAGAAAAACAATATAAAAGCTTCAACAGAAACAACAAAAGCATAAAGGAAACAATATAAAACTTAAAAAAGAAACAACATAAAGCATTAAAAAGACAATATAAAGCTTAAAAAATAATTAATATAAAGAAAAATGGAAACATATTTTTAATATTTCTTGTTAATTGTGTTTTCGATTATTAAGTTGAGTTAATGGAAAAAATTTGAAAATCTTTATTTATTGAAATAAAGATGATATACTTTGTTTTAATTTATTGAAATTTAGATTATGCATTTGTGTTTAAATACAAATTGTTAAATTGTTTTTTTAACAAGTGTAAGAAGAAATTGTAGAATCTCTCTATAAAAATGGTGTCTATTGGCCAAAACAAAAAATATATAAAAACAATTATTATGTTTATAAAAATCATGTTAATAAAAAAATAAAAAAATATATATTTAATATCTTAAATAAAATTATAATGCATATATTTTTATAATTTTTTGATATAGAATTTGTAATATTGAGTATTGAAGTAAAAACTTTTATTCTCTAACAATACAATTTGCAAAATTACAAAAAAAAATTAATATTAATCATGGTAACAAGGCTTAATGTAATATAGGGATAGCCCATAGAGTTAGATCTCCATTCCATACTACAATTACTTAAATTCTTTGAGGTAAGATTATGGTGTTGTGATTCTAGAAAGTCTTAAAATGCAACATATTTAGGTCATTTGTTAAGAAAACTAGGTATTTTAATTACTTGATATTTAATGAGTAAAATGGTTTATATTATAGTAAACAATTGTATGATAATTTTTGTTTTTATTTTTTTATTAAGATTTAGAGAACATGATAAGAGTATCTCATATTTTCAATTTTCATATTAATATTTTCCATGGTAGTAAACATCTAGTTCTATGATATTAATTTTGGACAATATAAAATAACTTCCTTTATAATCACGTTAATTGCATCTTAGCTTATGTGATTAAAATCAGAAGTTGTTTATCAACCTCAGTCAAGTTCAAATCTTGTTTGTGAAATGTTTTCCCTTTTTTGTGCCTTAATTGATGTTGGCAAGGTACCAATAATATCACTCTTGTAAGTGTTTAAGGGTGAGAAAAGATATTTCCAACCATTACCAAAATGAGATTATCTCAACTAGTTGTAGACAAAATTTCATTCCTTTTTCTTACTACTTTTCATTCAAAAAAATGTTACTTCATTATTTCTACCAACCATACCAAACTAGTACCCCAGATTGGGTGGCCTTTAGACATAAAGAAAATATGACAACATGTGGAAGGTCCTAAGGAGTGGACTGGAACAATGACACATGTCCATCCTCCTTCTAAAAGGATTGTCACCTTGTCCCTATTAATCAACTTATAAACCGAAACAACATTTCAGCCCAACGGCTACCATGTTTTAAATTTGACAATACCCTGTTAGTTATTCGACAACCTCAAATATTTTTCTTGTTAGTGGCATAATGCCAGATATTCGATGACAAGCCAATAACCATCGATTTTTCAACGTACTAAGCTAAAATCTTTCACCACGAAGTCTTCCAATGTCTGACTTCTGCGTGTTGAAACTTCGACTTCTCCGCGTCGAAAATATGACCTCTCCTTGTCGAATGTCAAACAGTTGTTCTGTAAAATTTTAGGATTATGCCATCAAATTAGAGGAATGGTTTGTCGAATTTTGATTCTTTCTCATCGGTTTTCTGATGGTATCACTTGCCGGAGCTATGGAAACCTCGTTGGACGAGGGCATAGGTCGTAGGAAAATATACAGGAAGAGGTCGAATTTGTGACGAATTCTCATCGGTGGTCCGATGATTGCTCTTGTTGGATCTTTGGCAACCTCATCAGACGTGGCGACAAGTTGTTGGAAATGTGACGAGGCATTGTATAGTTAAAAAAAATATTTTCAAAGTTTGCCACAGGTAAATATTTTCAGCATGGGTGGGTTGTAAATGTTTTTTGGTATTCTAACAAACAACAATAACCTATACCTTATATCAGAAGGCCTAACCCTCCAACTTAGGTATTCGTCAAATTTGATTTCTTCTCAGATGTCATAGCAAATTTTTGTTTAGTCGTGAATTCTATACATTGAAAAAAGTGATTATCTTGGGTTCCATTGAGTATATTTTCATTTTTTTTGCAAGAGATTGTATTCATATACTTGCTTAGCAGCACAAAGTGACTAGTTTCAAGAAAACTCCACATCATTGAAAGAGTGGGATGTAACTTTCTAGCCTTAATACTAATGCATATCACCCAAGATGATAGATAAAGCATTGTGACAATTGTTAAACTCATGATTGACCCTCCCCTTGTATGCTTCCTTGGTGCATCACTCAAAGGAAATCCAAATTTAAGCATTTCAACTGATAATATATATACAAGCATTCAATTCCAAAGATGAGTACTTCTAATGAACTGAAGATCATAATATAGTATTTAAAACAACAGCCTTTATTTTGAATCAAAGTTTAGTAAAAATCAAGTTGTCAACCCACTGTCTTGAAACCCTCCTGCTTAGTAACTGTATGAGTTATATAAATTTATACCAGCAAACTGATGTCCATATTTCTCAATATGTTGGTTGCAGTATTATACCAAACAAAATCGATAAAATATTCCTTACTACACTGAATTTTTTGGACAACTACTTCACAAGATGTATGTCAGGAAAACTTATAGACCCATTCTTCCAGTGCTGGAAAATTAGAAATGCTTCGCTCTTAAATTCGAAGACAACTTGATCAAAACAAAAAAATACATTATCAAATTTAATTTTTCATATGAAAACATCAATTTTTTACAGAAAGATTCTAGTCTTACACACCCTAGCATGCACAAGCATGTGCATACAGTAATAATCTATCTACAAATCTTCCAAAGAAGATGTTGCTACAAGTAAAACAGAGCTTTCAATAGCTCATCATTTAGCAGCCATAAAGAGAGAAATGACATGTTATGGTTAAATTCTCATCTCAAAGACAAACCTCTAGTAGAATGAAGAATCCAAAAATAACATCCAAAGAATGTTGTTAGGTCTTTCCCCAAGGTTACTATGCATGAATTCTTCAACAATCATTCATTTTTTTCACGTGTTCGGTGTCTAAGTTGTACCCTTTTCCACTTTACAATGAGATGAGAAAAAAAACATGATACTGTATCCTTAGCATCCTACTAAGCACTACTCAATTTAAGACCATTCAGGTCTACAAATACATCAAAAAGTCTAGCATCATAAATGTACCCATAGATTCGAGTATTTCCCATAGACTTGATCAGTACCCATGATGTTATTGATAAATTCATAGCTCAAAGTGCTCCATGCATATTAACAATACGTTTAAGACATCTATATAGGAAATTTAATTTGAAGGGCTGAAACCATAAAATTAAATCAATATCATCACACCAGCTAGAGAGCTTAGAAAGCACCTAGAAAATTGCAAGATCTTATGTTATAGATGCACAGACAAAACAGTAACCCAAATAATCAGTCCTATGATGTTAATTTAATCACTCCTTCATTTAAATCAATATCTTCACACCAGCTAGAGAGCTTAGAAAGAACTAAGAAAATTGCAAGATCTTATACTATAGAAGCACAAACAAAACATTAACCCAAATAATTAGTCCTATGCTATGAAAGGTCACTGAGTACTCGACCAAAAGGAAGATACATAGGAAATCATGAACAAAAATGATATCTTTCCAGGCTTGCAGGTTAAATTTTAGGAGGAATAATACAATATCAATGACATAGAACTAGGATTAACACAAATAAACATCAAACCTTTCAACAAATTATAGTGACAGTCAGTTTCCACTATATTCTATTTAAAATATATTCTTGTAGAGAGTGTTGCAAAAGTAGAACTTAAACTTTACTACATACTTTATATATTCTATTTCCCCAGAAGTTGTTCTCTTGGAGTAGTCTTTATGTGGTTTTGTAAGGTTGTTGTGGGAGATGGTCCTCATCTTGCTGAAATGCCATGTGAAACCATCGACCTATCTCCAAACAATTTCTATTCAATGGAGAGGTTTGATAAAAGGGAATTACATACCCATAGGAAATTCATTCCCAAAACACATGTGCAACTCTTCATTCCTAGACCACATGCTTACTAATCTCTAGTTTGCAACAAGCCATAGATCACATCTAATTAGTGGCTAGTCCAAGAACTCTGTGATTAAGAATTGAGTGGGTCAACAATGGCCAAGCTTACACATGACATCAGAAAAATAATCCAGCACCTTTAGCAATCACTTCAATGGTTCAAGCACAAAGATTGAACAATGCTTCAAGGAAATTTGTTTTTCTAGTCATGTGACTAGATGAGAGAGTAGTGCATACCAATCAAGGATTCCAAGACAAAAGAAGTAACTCGACAAATTACTGGAATGTTATTCCAAGTTTT
This sequence comes from Pseudotsuga menziesii, assembly GCA_001517045.1. Classification (NCBI taxonomy): domain Eukaryota; kingdom Viridiplantae; phylum Streptophyta; class Pinopsida; order Pinales; family Pinaceae; genus Pseudotsuga; species Pseudotsuga menziesii. The sequence continues at coordinate 10,887 of LPNX011091661.1, read as the reverse complement.
TCTAGGATGCACATGGATGCTCCAAATTGCATAGTTAAGCACTTTGTCAAACTACAACAAGAGCTTGGTCTAACAAACAAGGCACTACGCAAAATTTAGTTGTTGGAAAATAAAGCAATCAAGCGGTAAATTCAATATTTGATGGGCAAGGGCCACATTCAACCTAGCTCGTCACCTTGTGGACCAACCATTGTTTTGGTTTCAAAGAAATATGGAACATAAAGAATGTGTGGATATTTAGCTTTTGAATAGAAGCACCATTGAGATCCGATATCCATTGTTGTTCATTGATGACCTCATAAGTCAAGCTCAAAGAGCTAAACATTTTAACAAGTTTGATGTGAAGTATGGTACCACTAGATCCATATCAAACCAGAAACTATGTTGAAAACAAATTTTAAGACCACCAAGGATTGTTTGAATGGTTGATGATGCATTTTGTTCTTACTAATGCCCCTGCAAAATTCATGAGGATGATGAACAAGTACCTGTTGACTCATTCAGTCATTTGTGATACTAGTTTTAGTAAAACCCAAGAGAACCACTTGGAGAAAGTATTCTCAACATTAAACAAAGGGAAGCTACTTCTAAATATGCAAAGGTGTACATTCAAAAATAAATAACTCACTGTATCATGAATTCCATATGAACCAATATGGACACATAATTAATACAACAAATATTTCAACCATTATCAATTAGACATCATCAAATAACATCCATGACATGTCAAGATTTATGGGAACGAGCAATTATTTTAGGAAATTCATTGCATAAATTGCTTCCACGTATTGCAATTCTTACCAAAAAGCCTTTGGCCTCCTTCCAACATGATGCTGGATAAAGAGGCCACAGAGACTAGTTAAAAATGCAAAAATATATACTAAAACAAATTAAAATATTGAAAATACAGTTCTACCCTACCTCAGTCTGTAATCCTAATGTAAAAACATATGTATTCTAGATCTAAACACATATAGTAGCAACATATCACTGAAAAATATAGATTTATGATAAATCTTCTGATAATAGCCCAAGAACAAGCATAGTTTGACAGGTCTGCTAAAAAAAACCCAATATACCATAGATGTACTGAAAAGTAGCCCAATAAACCACAAATCTACTCTCAAACAACTGAAAAACACACAAATCATGACAGATCTACTTTAACATCTAAAAAAAAATCAAGTTTGTTCTCAAACAATTAAAAAATAATCAAATCTGCTAAAACTCAGCACCAAAACAACTAGTTTCTCCTTGTATCTTCTAGAAAAAAACAGTAGCTAAAACTTACAAATATGTAATTTTGGGAAACCATTCAGGTAAGAACAAATCCAATCTTCTCCCAAACCATCTAATGTGTCAATCAATAAAAAAAATTCACTGATATACATTCAGAATTTTATCAAACTACTGGTCTATAAATTCCAATTTTTGCTTAGCAGCTATAATTTTAGTTCCATTCAATTCAATTTTTAAATAAAAATCTCCATGTAACATCCGTATTGTTCCATATAATCATATTACTGCATAATCATACGGATTTGATTTTTTGTCTACTCCATACAAAATCGTACAACTTCATAGGTTGTACAACAGTTGATTGAAATCATTGTACAATGGCTAAGACAGGTTGTACAGTTATTGTACTTTCATACCACTGAATCCATCTGATTCATTTCCTTTTTTATTGGAACCTCAATCTATATGGTTCCGTTAAAAATATGGACTTTGCTTCAAAATTAAAAAAGAAACAGTACCTAGTTCTGGCAAAACCCTTTTGGCTCTTTGATGTGCTACACTAGCAATCCCTCGATTTGTATTTTCCAGCAACAATACCTAGGTATTCATACTCTCATAGACTATGTGGCTCTAGCTAAGTTCTGATAACATATACACAGGAATCAAGCACATACAAAAACAAAGTTTAACTTGGAAGAGATATATGTATTGTAATGCATGAATGAAGAAGCAAAAGCTTTCTTATAAAGGGTTCCAATTGAGTCGATTCAATCCACTTTATTAATGTAGAATGAACCAAGAAACACAATAAAGTGAAATAGGGAATAAAATCACAAAATAAATTTATTAATACCAATTTCTAACAACTAATTGACCATTATAATATCATATTTACTTTAACACTCCAAATCCATAGCTAGAAAACCAATTTTCAATCAAAGCTTTGTGCATGGCATAGTTCGGTTGCTCACCCTCTTACCATCTCAAGTATCCAAAAATCCATCATGATACTCTTCCCTACATCCTCAAATGTTAGAGAGTTGTGAAATTTATCACAACCATCTAGTATCATACAAAACTAGCCCTCTAGGTCCTAGGCTCTCCCCAAATGAGATTATCAGACATTATATTAGACCTTTCTTTACAAAAAATGACTCACTGAGTTCTTCTTCCTCTTCTCATTCTGCTTCTAGATC
>LPNX011091642.1:112921-132436 GCA_001517045.1 Pseudotsuga menziesii | reverse complement strand
ATGTAAGGGCTGAGCCATTCTATCATGGTGAGAGGATTGGTTCCTTCCATGTCAGATATGAGTGCTGGCCATTCTGTCAAGTAGGACAGATGTAAGGGCAATTTCCATTCTAGGAATGGAGGAACCTGGTCAGTTACCAGGAACACTCAGTGTAGGACTGAGTAGCCATTCTGATGTGATAGAGGGATGTGTTCCCACTTGATCAGATGTAAGGGCTGAACCATTCTGTCATGGCTAAAGTATTAATTTCCTTCCATGTCATATGTGAGTGTTGGCCATTCCGACGAGTAGGTCAGATGTAAGGGTAACTGCCATTCTCTAGGAGAATGGAGGCACCTAGTCAGTTACCAGGTAGCTCAGTCAAGGAGGATTGGGGGCCATTCTGATATGATTGCTGGGATGTGTTCCCTCATGATTAGATATGAGTGCATAGCCCTTCCATCAGTAATGGGATGTGTTCCCTCACTGGGTGGATGTAAGTGCAGAGCCGTTCTTTGCATCATGTGTTGATCAGATGTAAGTGTTGAGCCATTCTTCGCATCATGTGTTGATCAGATGTAAGTGCTATGCCTTTCTTCACATCATGTGTTGATCAGATGTAAGTGCAGTTCCATTCTTCTCATCATGTGTTGATCAGATGTAAGTGCAGTATCTATGTTCGCATCATGTGTTGATCAGATAGATATGTTGAAGCCTTTCTTCGATCATGTGTTGATCAGATGTAAGTTCTGGGCCTTTCTGATATGATTATAGGATTAGTTCCTACATGATCATATGTGAGTGTTGGGCATGCCTTTCTGACGAGTAGGTCAGATGTAAGTGCTGGAAGTTCCATTCTTCGCATCATGTGTTGATAAGATGTAAGTGCAGTATCTATCATCACATCATGTGTTGATCAGATAGAAATGATCAGCAATTCTTCGTATCATGTGTTGATCAGATATAAGTGCTGGAAAAGACCTACATGGAGGCTAGTCCTACAACCAACATGAAAAAGGGATAGCTCTGTAAAACTTCCTATGATGAGAAGAATCATGAGATAGCACCCATGATGATCCAGATCCAGTGATGATAGCTAGTGATGATCTAGATCAAGTGATGATATAGATCCAGTGATGATGATCCAACAGTGATGATCCAGATTGAGTGATGATGCCCAGTGATGATCCAGATCGAGTGATGATCCAGATCCAGTGATGATGTCCCATGATGATCCAGATCCGATGATGAAGATGACTTGAAGACGAAGATGACTTGAAGACTCAAAAGACTTGAGATGCAAAAGACAAGATGATCCAGCTGATACAAAGAAGAAGACCAGTGCTGAAAATTATGTTGAAAGAATACCTTCCTGGTTAAGAGGGAGTGTTGATGTATTTGTAACTTCGGAATGTATTCGTCTATGTATCTTATGTATTGTAACCCGATGTTTATTCCGGGATGTATCTATTATGTATTTGAGTCATGTTGTCATGCCCCAATGTTCCGATCAAGAGGATCAATAATGTAAACAAGTCATGTCAAGTCATAGTGGGTAACCCTCCAATTGTCTAAGTGTTAAAGTCCCCGCAGTTTCGGGGCACTAGGGTTATTAGACTCTCCTAGCAAAGGTCGGCCCTAGTAGGGTTTTAGTCATGTCGATATTAGTATAAATAGAGAACTAGAGTCTCTATTTATCACACAAGTCATACACAATCAAGTGTAGCGCATAGTTGAGGAAGGAGAAGACATCGGGGCTAGTAAAGAAGAAGATCACTGATGTTGGCAGATCACTTACTATTTTGGGGATTTTATGGTTTTGGTGTTGATTCTATCTCTGAGGAAGTTGTGGGGTTTTCTCCTTTATGGTTTCCTCGAGGAAAAACACTGTGTTCATTGTCTCTTGTGTTTGATTGCTGTACTTGTTATTCTCTCAGTTAAAGATCCTAATAATGCTAGCTTAATGTTGAAAAACTAACATAATATACCACCATAGATCCATATTAACTCTAGCTCTACCAAGTCTATTAAGGTGAAAATCCCTTTTAAATTTAAAAAATGTCTAATAAGTATTCCTTACTTGGGAGGGAAATTACCACCTTCTTAAGTAATTTCAAAACAGGGTAAATATCCAACAGAAGAATGAGATGGGTAATATTTGTTTCTAGATTTCCATAATAAATTAGAATTTGAAAAACATTTTACCATCAAATGAAGATTTTAAACTTATATCCAAATTACTTTTGAGAAATTACTTGCTCTTCTCTATAACTAACAATGAACATTTATGTGTTCTTAGGTTTCAAGTCAACTAAAATTTAAAAGTCAACTGAAATTTAAATTGAAATTTGATGTATAATTACATAAATGTGTTTTACAATTTAGCTAGTTTAAATTATGTTCATGGTTTTATAATTTTTCTTTTCAATACTCTGGTCAATGATAATGTTCTTATTCAAAGGTTGGACTATCTCAATGTTCCTTTTCGCTATAGTTTATGCCATGAGACCGAGCATCTCAGGTGTTGTTTCCCTTCTCTACTTCATGGCCCGTCTCTTTCGTCAGGTGGCTGAGCTAAGGATGATAAGTATATTGTTTTTCATCCTTGCTCGATCACAACTATTGAAGACCCTTCCTTGTCTCTCTTTCTAGGTGTGTATAGATCTATCTCACCTTCTACTTGTGAAGACTTAACTAAAGGGTGTTAGTTTTTCAACATTTAAGCTAGCATTATGTTAGGATCTTTACTGAGAGAATAACAAGTACATCAATCAAACACAAGAGACAATGAACACAATGTTTTTGATTGGGGAAACCATAAATGGAGAAAACCCTGAAACTTCCTCAAGATAGAATCACCACAAGATGTAAGACCCAAAAACAGTAAGATGCACTCCCAACAGCAGTAGTCTTCTTCTTCTGTCTAGTCCCAGTATTTCCTTCCTCACTAATGCGCCTCACTTGAGTGAGTGAGTGATGTGTAGTACAAGTGATCAATAGAGAGACTCTCACTCTCTATTTATATTCTTCCGTTCACTTGAAGTGCACTAAATCATGTCGTCCCAACTAACAATTACTTACTAGAGCCTACACCTTAATGAGTGTATAATAACCCTAGTGCCCCGAAACTGTGGGGACTTCCACAATGACTTGACAAGACTTGTTTACATTATTAATCCTCCCAATCGGAACATTGGGGCATGACAACATGACTCAAATAAATAATAGAAACATCCCGAAATAAACATCGGGTTACAATATATAAGATACATAGAAGAATACATTCTGAAGTTACAAATACATCAACACTCCCTCTTAACTAGGAAGGTATTCTTTCGACATGATTTTCAGCACTGGTCTTCTTCTCTGTATTAACTGGATCATCTTCGTCTTCAAGTCATCTTCATCTTCAATTCATCTTCATCTTCAATTCATATTCATCTTCGGATTTGGATCATCTCTTGATCTGGATCGTCATCATTGGACTGAATCTGGATCATCACTCAATCTAGATCTGGATCTGGATCATCTTTCGATCTGGATCATCACTGCTGGATCTGGATCATCACTCGATCTGGATCTCTTGGAGTCATCATAACTGGATCTGGATCATAGCTCGATCTGGATCATCTCTGGTCATCATCATGTGTGTACTAATCTTGTCATGGGAATTTCTACAGAGCCAGCCCTTTTTCATGCTGGTTGTAGGCCTAGCCACCGGGTAGGTCTTTGCTCAACACTTACATCTGACCTGCTCATTAGAAAGGCACGCCCAACACTTACATTTGACCTAATCGTCAGAAAGGCATGCCCAATACTCACATATGCTCATGTAGTAAACTACAATCACATCAAAAAGGCCCAGCACTCACATTCACCAGCATGGTAGGACATCACATCACTAACATCTGTGAAATGGCTCTACACTTACATCTGACCTACTCATCAGAATGGGACATCCATCCAGGCGGGAACACATCCTACCACAGTGATGAATGACTCTCACCCAGGACGGAACTCATCCTACCACAATGATGAAAGCTTTCCACACATTCACCCAGGCCAGAACACATCCTACCACAATGATGAATGACTCTCACCCAAGCCGGAACTCATCATACCACAGTGATGAAAGATTTGTGCACTCACATCTGACCTAGTAGGAACTGAATCCTACACCCTCATCAGAATGGCCCCCAGTCCCTGACTGAGCTACCTGGTAACGGACCAGGTGCCTCCACTCTCCCAAAGAGTGGCAGTTTCCCTTACATCTGTCCAAATCGACAGAATGGCCAACACTCACATCTGACATGGAAGGAACTAAATCCTTTAGCCATGAACAGAATGGTTCAGCCCTTACATCTGACCTGCTCATCAGAATGGCTCTCTCAGTCCTTGACTGAGTGTTCCTGGTAACTGACCAGGTGCCTCCATTCCCAGAATGGCAATCAACACTCATATCTCACATGGAAGGAACCAAATCCTCTCACTATGACAGAATGGCACAGCCCTTACATCAGACCATGGAAGGAACCAATCCTCTCACCATGTCAGAATGGCTATGGGTCTCATCACTTTCTCTTGGAATAAACCTCGATCTGGAGAACACCAAGTCTCTCTCTGAAGTACTTGAACTTCAGCCTAGCCAATGGCTTCGTCAATACATCAGCTATCTGTTCCTCCGTCACAACATACAGGAGCTTCACTGCTCCTCTCTACACCATATCCTTGATATAGTGATACTTGATCTTGATATGCTTCGACTTGTCATGGAACACTGGATTCTCTGACAACTTCATGCAACTCTGGTTGTCACAATGTATACAAGTAGCATCCAACGGGAGATCAAATATATCAGACAGTAGCTTCCATAGCCATACTGCCTCACAACTAGCTGAACAAGCTGCAACATACTCTGCTTCAGCTGTACTCAGTGCCACATAGGATTTCTTCTTGCTAAACCAAGAGATCACACCTGATCCCATACTGAAGAAACACCCTGAAGTACTCTTCCTGTCGATGGCACTGCCTGCCCAATCTAAATCAACATAACCCTCTAGGTTAATATTTTGATTCGCATCGTACTTGAGCCCATAATCAATTGTACCCTTCATGTACATCAGAATATGCTTTGCAGCAGTCAAGTGAACACTTCTCGGATTTGTCAAGTACTGGATCAAGGTGTTCACAGCAAAGCAAATGTCTGGTCTCTTGTTTGTCCAGTACATCAATTACCCAATCATCTAACGTTACATCATAGCATCAACCGACTCAGATGAAGCATCACTCAATAGCTTCAGGTTTGATGCCATAGGTGTGGCCATAGCCTTGCAGTCCATCATCCCAAACCTCTTCAGGATCTCTACTGCATACTTCCTTTGTCCAAGGAAGATTCCATCTATACTCTGCCACACTTCCATACCTAGAAAGTAATGCATCATCCCCAAGTCCTTCATTTCGAACTCAGCAGCAAGCTTTCTCTTCATATCAGCAATCAACCCATCTGTACCTGTCACAAATAGATCATCTACATACAGTAGGATCATCACTAGGTTTCCATCTTCAACCTTGTAGTAAAGGTTGGAATCTGCTTTACTCTTGGTAAAACCCAAACTGGATAGAAAGCTGTCAATCCTGCTATACCAAGTCCTAGGTGCCTGTTTCAAACCATACAGGGCTTTCTTCAATCTGCATACATGAAATTCTCTGTCATGTGTCTCAAACCTGAGTGGTTGTTCTACATATACTTCCTCTTCTACTACACCATTCAAGATGGCAGTCTTGACATCCATCTGGTGTATCTTCCATTTCATCACTGCAGCCAAAGCAAGTACTGATCTGATGGAAGTGTATCTAGCTACAGGTGCAAAGGTCTCTTCATAGTCTACTCCCTCTTTCTGAGAGAATCCTCGAGCTACAAATCTTGCCTTACACTTTTCAATGCTACCGTCCCCAGCATGCTTGATCTTGTAGATCCATTTTGAAGTGACAACTGACTTCCTTTTGGTCTTGGGACAACATCCCAAACATCATTCTTCATGATCGATTGATATTCTTCGATCATAGCATCCTTCCATTCTTTCTGTTCTGCCACCTCTTCATAACTGGAAGGTTCTTTATCAATGAAATCACATAGTAAAGCTACATACTCGGAATTTGATCTGGTTCTCTTTCTTTCTCTGTGATTCTCTTCTGGAGCCCCATATCTTTCCACACCTTGGATAAGTTCACGTACCCAAGCAGGTTTCCTCTTATGAGTATTCTTCTCCAGAGGTGGATCTACAGGTCTTTGTGGTTCCTTGAACTCTCGATCTTCTTATTGAGCTTCTTTGTCCATGATTGTATCATGACTTCTGGGTACTTCTGCTTCCGCTTCTTCAGGTTCTTCAGCTGGTCTGTTTTTGTATTTGTTGTAAGCTGTGACTTCATCAAATGTCACATCCCTACTGATGTCAATCTTCTTGTATCCTGGGAAGTAGATTCTGTAAGCCTTCGAGCTTTCAGAGTATCCCACAATGTTTCCATCTACTGCATGATGGAACTATGAACTTCTCTTCAGGTCTCGATACTGTGCCCTGACATCATTCTTCTTGAACTGGTCTTCCCTTTCTTCCTGGTGGCTGGAAGGTTCTGCATCAATGATGTCGCTGTATTCATCATCTTATTCTTTGTCTTTGAACTGTCGTCTCTTGTTCTTCAGAACAAGTATTCATTCTTTTTTGCTTGTAGGTGATTATGTATGCGATCTTTCCTACAAGTCAAATGCATTTGTATGGTTAGAAATATTTCATAAGGAATATTCATAATGGCAAGTTATTATGCATAAATATGTGATCATGCAACTACTTTAGCCAATACAACATTCATCCATATCTCATTGAAACTTTCTAGATGCCTTCCATCTCTACCAGGACAACATTGAGATTGTGCACTAATCCAATATGTCAGCAAAGAGGATTCATTCTAGATAAGTAGCAATGGAGAGTTGTATAGCACCATGATCTACTTACCCATCGCATGTATATTAGTATTATATTACATTAATGCAAACATCCTATCATGCATAATACAATAACTGAATATAAACAAATGCATAACAAAATAATATCATGAAATGACAATTGAATACTTATCTTTATTTGTTTCGTGGGTAGACTCCTTCTTGAGCCTTCAGCTTCATCGTCTTCTTCATTCATGATAGCATCGTTTCTTATCCAAATGCTAAGGTGGATAAGAAGTTCTTCAAGAGTTGATTTCTTCATATTCCTCATTGCTTAAGGGATCTTCTTTGGATGGCGAGATCTTGATCTTCAATTTCTCCAATCTTCTCTTCTCTTCTTATGATTCAAGCTTCTTCTTCTTCCCAAAGTCTTCCAAAAGTAATCACTTCCTTCTGGCACACTTCCTCGCATGAGTGAATCCTATGATCTTGGGAGGCTATTCAAGGTGGCCATTACCACTTCTACATTCTTCACTTCTTCTTTTACCACTTCAAAGTTGTTCTTGATTTGAGAGACTCTTATGACTGCATGGTCTCTGCATTCTATATCTTCACATTCTTCAACTGGTTTCTCAAGGTCATATTCTGATTTCTGTTCTTCTCTTCAAATAGCTTGGTCAAAGAATCAAACATCGTCGGTGTCTTTAGGGAAGAAAATTGTGGTACAAGTTGATTCATGACTGAATCAACCATGATCTTCTTGGCCTTGACCAATTTCTTCTTGTGTAAGGCTTCTAGCCTCATCTCCCTCTGGAACTGGAACCTCTATACTCATGTAGGTGTCCAATCCAATTTCTTCAGAGAGATCACATACTTCTATGCTCGGAAGTTGTCAACTTCACCAAGCTTATCATCAATCTGATGTGATAGATCACTTTAAAATGAGAACGTCAAATGAAAATAGCAAAGGATTAGATCTTACCGATTTGAGGTGTCCATCTTGGTTTTGGAGCTGGCTGATCTAGGGTTTGTCACAAAAACCCTAATTTTCAAAACTTGGAATCTTTCAGATCTGATTGGATAGACAGATAGATCTCTTCAAATGGAGCTGTCCAATGTACTCCTTTTTCTGAAAACAGTGGAGGGAAGCTCCCGGAACAGGAAGCTCTATATTTCCAATTTCTTCTGCAGAAATGCCTGTTACTGTTTCTGTAATATCTCCAAAATTTCTGCTCCTATATGTCTGAAATTTCTCACTGCAGTAACATCACATGTCCCTGATATAAAACCATAGGTTTAATCAAAATTGGTTTCACCATTTGGGATTTAGGATCCTTTTCCCAAGGTGACCTGTTACAGGACTGTTCATAATAGTGAAGTTGTATGTAATTCCATGTGTCACTGGTTCATCTTCTGAGTCTGATATTCGGAACACTGAAAATGCAGTCTGTGTCCTTTCTGGAACATCTTCAATAATTCCATTTGGACCTCTTTAGCCAAATATATTGCAATCCTCCCCAGGTGTCCTGTTTAGGGATGAATTCTGGAAGAGGCTGGAACCCTAACTTGGAGGGATCATATCTCCCAGAATATAGAGAATATGAGGATGATTTTTGGACACAGTGTTCTTCAGGATTTTATTTTCGGCCCCTAAAATGTTTAGATTCTGATACATCGCCAACCTCAGAATATAGCGACTATACCAAAACTTATCAGTTTTAGTATTTAGGGTTTTTCCTAGCTCAGGGTCAAACTAGGGTTTGAATTTCCTGGAGTTTCACCCAACCAAATTTATTGATCCAGGTCTCTAAAATTCGGTTTTGATGAGGAGAACAATCCTATGCTAGTCTCACTCAAAAATTCCTCTTCTGTAGAAAGCCCTAATTTCCACATCGAAAGCTGAAAATGCTCAGAATTGAATTCCGCTTCGACAAAAAGATGCACCCTTCAATGGAAAGTCATCCTAGCATACTTTTGCTGATGGATTGTGGAGAGAGACCCAAAAATTAAGAAGCCCTAGCTTCTGCAGCTGCATAATGTCTTCTTCTCAGGTTAGCTCTGATACCATGTTAGTTTTTCAACATTTAAGCTAGCATTATGTTAGGATCTTTACTGAGAGAATAACAAGTACATCAATCAAACACAAGAGACAATGAACACAATGTTTTTGATCGGGGAAACCATAAATGGAGAAAACCCCAAAAATTCCTCAAGATAGAATCACCACAAGATGTAAGACCCAAAAACAGTAATATGCACTCCCGACAGCAGTAGTCTTCTTCTTCTGTCTAGTCCCAGTATTTCCTTCCTCACTAATGTGCCTCACTTGAGTGAGTGAGTGATGTGTAGTACAAGTGATAAATAGAGAGACTCTCACTCTCTATTTATATTCTTCCGTTCACTTGAAGTGCACTAAATCATGTCGACCCAACTAACAATTACTTACTAGAGCCTACACCTTAATGAGTGTATAATAACCCTAGTGCCCCGAAACTGTGGGGACTTCCACAATGACTTGACAAGACTTGTTTACATTATTAATCCTCCTGATCGGAACATCGGAGCATGACAACATTACTCAAATACATAATAGAAACATCCCGGAATAAACATCGGGTTACAATATATAAGATACATAGAAGAATACATTCCAAAGTTACAAATACATCAACAAAGGGGAGTTTGATTTTATTGAAGATGTGGAAAGAATCGCATGCAACATCCATTTATTGACTCCTGTTCTTTGTCAAAATGATATTCCTTTAGGGTTGTCCAGTTTTGGCGTTGATTTTTTACTAGTTTTGGATCCCAGTTCCATTAAGGACGCAGTTTATTTTCTCTTTCGACTGTCTTACCAGTTTTCAATAAGTCCCTTTTCTCCTCGGAGGAATTCCCTCCTTTATCGGAGTATGTCTCATTATCCACTCCTCATTTCAGTATTGATCCTCCTGCTAGCCCAAGGATCTCACCCTCTTTTATTGACCCTTCCTTCTAAAAATCACTCTCAATCTTTTTGAAAAATACTCCTCTCTCTCCTTCTACACTACCCTTGGAATCGATCAGACACGAGAATGTAAATATTCGAAGATCCAGAAAACCTAAAGTTTCTAGGACTGTGGCGGATTCTGGGAGTGATGACCATTATATTCACATAAATATTTAAAACCAAAATATGATGGAATATACGTATGATTTTCAACCACAATCTGTCGATAATTCGACAAGCGTCGAATTTTGTAAATGTAGGTTTAATTTCGTTGAATATCCAACAAGAATATGGTCTAGCCGGATATCCATTGATATTAAGTCATATATTTGATGAAATATTATTAATCTACAAGTCGGATATCTGACACATAAACGTCATATATTCTACCACCGATAATTATCAAAAGTAAATATTTCTAGCTACAGAACTTTCAGATAACCGACCCAAAAAACTTTACACTCGGTCGGATATCCGACAACATTTGTCATCGGTGGTATGGCATAAACGCCAGAAAAGTGGGGAATAGCATTGGATATCTGACATCTATATGTACAAAAAAAGAGAAAGACTAATGACATTTTCCGTCGGTGGTATGGCATAATTGTCGGATATCGTTGGATATTCTATCAGATATCCGATCCATATGGGGAATTTAAAAAAAATACTAGTTATATATATCTGATTGAGGATAAAACTGGGTGGGACCTGCTCCCTTAGCAAGAGAGCCAAAACATATGTTTGGAGGTATGGCCCACACAGGGTGATTGAAATTGAAGAGGTGCGCATGCCACGGGCGACCATAAGGCAGATGAAGGCGATTGTGAACCTCGTTGCGAGTGAAGGAGGATTTGAGAGAACATAAATTCAAGGGAAATGGAAGAAAAGTACATCATATTAGAATCACCAACTCAATAACCTATTGTAAATTTGGGTTTTGTTAATGATGTATAAACCAAAGTAGACATGGAGTCTTATATACCCCGTGCAAGAGATGTGGAAAGTGCATCAAGCCAGCTCAGATCATGCGGGATGATGTTAACTTGTCCATGGGTGAGAGCTAAGGAAGAGGTTGAAGAATTAGAACATGCCAACATGATTGTTTTCGTTATGACAAAGAGTGACTTGGCCGATGAGACATATCATTCCTGTAGTATATACAGGAACCATGAAATAGGAAAGGGACCTTGCAATTCAGAGCTTCAATATCCTTCAATCTAATTTTCCCCTCTACAAATAGGCTGATAACATGAACTCCACTGACAAGAGTGAGCCTTTCTGCCCTCAGCATGGCCTAGCAACATCGAGACCTCAACATGGCCTAGCAGCACTGAGACGTAGACTAAGGAGAGTTAAATATGATGTGGATATTCAGAAGAGTGTACTTCACCAACTCAAAGGAGAAGTGAGGGAAAGTTTTGAGTAAGTTGCAGAGGACCTCCATAAAGTGAGATCGATTTAGAGGGAGAAAAAAGCTGTCAAGGAATCCTGACATCAGGATCAATCCCACACCATCCAAGAGCTCCTGGATAGACTGAATCACATCGAGATTTAGGTAGGAACTATGGCCTTTGAAGCTCGAGTGCAAAATGAAGTGGAAGCCAACCAAAAATTTGTTGATGGCAAGGGTTCTGGGACCTCTCCAGGGAAATAAACAGGTATTTATGTTTACCACTGTGAATGTCATGAAGAAGACAATGCTAGTAGCATAAGTTACAAGTTTTCTTTAGCATAACAAGACAATGCATTTTTTGTATATATGCATATATATCTCTACACACTGTTAGAATAATCAACCCATAGTTAGCTACCTTAGACATTAATTAATCCATTTTTGTCTTATTTGCCTAGTTTCTATGTTCCATCATATGCAAGTTGTCATATACACATCCATAGTGGTCAAAATTGCTAATTTTTACTCATGGAGCGCTTGGGATACCTCAAGGAATCAAATATGCTTTATTCCTGGCCTCCTAGGCGCCCTTCTGCTTTTTCTACTTTATTGCCTGCTTTTTCAGTGCTTTAAAGCAATTGGGAAAGTTTGACTAGGTGAGGTTAACTAGTTTTTTGTCCGCCACATCCTCCACTCTTTTCTCCTATGAAAAGAATGTATGAGTTGTCCTTCCATCACCCTTTATCTTTCCTAAGTGCTTTTGCCAATTCGTGAGCTCCTTGACTGATTTGGAAACTACTTTATGCACCTATGGGGGATTTGCTTAATTTTAGTAAGCCTGCTTTTGACTAGATTTGAATTTCCTCCTCATGCATTCGAATCCCTTATGTAATTATTTATTGCAGCAACCTATGATGTTATAGGTTTGGATATTGTACACTGAGTTAATACAGTTTAGTGTTCAGCTCCATATTCAGTCTCTTTTGTGAGAGATTTTGCATGTACAATTGATAATTGTTGTGAGTGTAATTGTTCTATCACTGGGTTCAATCTCCACACACACACACACACACACACACACACACATATGTATATATATACATATACATACACACACACACACACACACACACACATATATATATATATATATATATATACATACATACATATACATATACATACATACATACATACATACATACATACATACATATGTATGTATGTATGTATGTACACACACACACATACATACACACACACACACACACACATATATTGTAGCTAGGAATTTTGCACCTTCTACGGACACAAGTTGTTCCTCTGGTCTAAATGGTTCAGATCCAGAACAAATGGATCACAACAAGGTTAAAAGACTTTCTCTAGAAGCTATAAACACCTGGAATACAATATTTAATGGAGTGATGTGATTCTTCTCTTATGAAAAAAGGTCTCCAAGAAAATACCTGCATAAACACATCAAACACACAAAAGATCAAAGATACCAGAACATCATCTATAGATCTATGCCAGTGACTAAGGGATCAAGCAATATATACAAATGAAAAAGTAAATATGGGAAAGAAAAAACATTTTTATTAATAAATGAGTGGAGAGACTACAACCTTCATGCCTTGTTGTTGAGAGTTCCTTCCAATGGATCCTTGCCTCTAACTTCACCTAGCCTCCAAAGACTCAAGAATGATTTTGACAAAGTTTGGGTATGCAACACAATTCTCCCTCCTTTTTCCCATGGGGGGGTGAGCTAGTATTTAAAGGCATGAGAGGATAGGTATGGTTGAGGATCTCATGGGAGAGGTGGAGATAATATCCTAAAAGGGAGGATCTCGAGCTCCAGCTGGTCCTAAACCATAGGGATGAGGCTCCACGGAGGTCAGCTTCGAGAATCCTCTCGAAGCTTCTCTTTTTGCCTTGAAAACTCGAGCACCATTCCTCCAATGAAGCAAAAAGTTGGTGATTGTTACCACCTAAGTTGTACTTAGTGGTTTTTTATCAAGTGAGCCTGGTGAACCGGACAAGGATAACTTGTTCGGACTTCAGAAGACCTTTGGAAGTACTTCTGGGAAGTGCTTGTTGTACTATATCACATGTTCATACCCCATGGGGGAATTGTAATAAATGTTATAGCATGATAGTGTCTGTAAAAGACTCAGTCTCTTAGACTTTATTTGCCAATCAGATCAGCCTAGGGTGTTTTTTCCCTTGGTTATTATTGGTTGCTGAATAAACGACTGATAATTTCTGAGTTTTTCACTCCATACCTCCAAAGTTGGGGTGGTCGGCTTGGCATTTAGGTCTATTGAGGTTATTAGAGTATATGTGTCAATGTATAAACATGCTAGACATCATGGTCGAGTCACATGAACATGTCTAAGTCCCCCTAGGTTTTTTCAATTTTTCAATTTTTTATTTTTTTCAGTGTTTTTTATTAAAATTTAATTTTTCCAAAACTTAGGCTATTTTTTAATAGTTTAATTGAAAAAAATGATTTTGTAATAAAAGTGGGCCAAATAATCAATTTCAGTCATGTAGGTGCTCATTTTCAAGCTAAGAGCACCATGTAAACCCATGGACCCACTATTTCCTAGTTTTGAGTGATTTTCCATCCCTCGGGTTAGAAAGCCCCAAAAATCAATTATTGATTATTTTAATTAATAAATTGATGAATAATGGAGCAAATCCAAAATCATAAATTAGTGGATTCTCAGCCAATTTGATTGAAATCAGTCAGATCTGAAGCAGATTGACTGGATCTGACAAATCCTTGACTGAAGGAGGTGATCAAATCAGATCCAGAGTTGATCTTCAGCATCCTTTATGGGGAATTTCGTCCTCCCTCTCTCCTCCACATGTTTTTGGCTCATCTGGATGAGTTTTCGTGGATGGTTCAGTCAACAGGTTGAGGTGTCAGTCAGATCAGCCCCCCGATTGACAGTTGCACTCAGTGAGAATCAGATCTGGCTCAGCTAGACACAGATCAGGAATTGATGGAATCTCCTTCAGCTGATTTGATGTGTCTCCTTGGGATTTGTGCCCCCCTTGGGTTGGATCTCCTGTATTTTGTATATATCCAGGAACATCCTCCTCTTCCAATGAGTTAGAACTAGGATTGAGGTGCTGCTGCTATTGTACTATTGTAATTCTTCGTTTGAAATAAAGAAAAGCTTTGGAGGCTAGACGGTGTTGTGCCATTACATGTGTGGATGATTATTGCCATTATTTTACTAAGGTAACCTATATCTGTATTCATTTCTTTGCTAATTGCTTGTAGATCCATTGTTAAGATTGATAATAGGCTTATTATAATCTTGATAAGAAGGTTGATTTTCAATAAGTTTATTGACCATCTCCTTCTTTGATGCATATTTAGAGATCTAGATTCAACATGTCCTATAAGCTTATATGCATGTTATTTTGAATCTTTGTGTATGTACTAATCGGATCTCACAAGTTTCTTGGCAAGTTCTTTGATTTCAGCTGAGTTGCAGATTCCTACATTGGAGAGGATGCTGATCTAGGTTGCTTCTTCATTTTCTTCAAAACTTTCCAAAGGCATAGTCCCTCGACATTCCACCTGAAAGCTCCACTGTGGATCTTCAAGGAAACCAACATTTCTTTCCTCCTCTTCCTCCCTCAAAATCAACACTTCACCCGATTACTTTGTTCAGTTCATAGCTTTGATTTCATTTGGATATGTTTCATCAAAGTAAAATATACATAGATATTATATTTCATAGCCTATAGTCTAGATCTTGCACTCACAAAAGTTTCATAAGCATTCTAGATCTAGCTTTAGGGAAATCGTCTTTTTGCATGAAATTTAAAGAAAACTTGTAGATTGCATACATTAGATTTCCTTTCACTGTTATAAAATTTAATATTCTGCAATATCAGTGCATATTTCATTGGCTGCACAAAAAGCAATCCAATATCCCAAGGAAATCTTACTTTCCTTGGTTCCTTTTCTGCCTGTTTAGCTAGTTTTAACTTCATTTTTTTTGAGATAAGGTAGGATGATCCAAAGGTACTCTTAAAGTGCTTTTGGGTGTATGTTATTCTAATATGCTCGCTTTATTTTAGCATTTCTGACAGAAAATAAAGGAAGCTACTGTCCAAAGTGGCCTCAGGAGCGTTCAAATCCCCCCAGGGGTCTCCCTTTTCACCAAAATCTTCAATTTTTTGCAAAGTTGTAAAATCTTGGTTTCAGCCTGTATAAGGACCAAGAAGTTTCTGATTTTTTCAGTTCACTGAATTTGTAACCAATAATAAATAAAATTATCTTTGGAATAGGCTCTTTCGAGCCCATTCCCCATCCCCCCTGGGGGGATTTGCATTGGTGTCCTTTTCATCGCTTTCTGCTCATTTCTTTTTTAAACTAGCATTGATCTAATTTGCAGGGTAGTATACTTGATTTTATTATTAATTTCATATTCCACTTTTGGTTTTTTCAAAGTAATCATAATACTTACCCCACGATTTCTTGATTGACCCGAAAGGGGAAAGAGATTCGTGGTAGGATTAATTAGAAAACTAGAATTGTGTATCTATTTCATTTTTATCATTTAGTTATCAGCAATTATAAAATTAACCCCTCCTCGATTCCCCGATTGAGATCCACTTGGATCGAAAGAGGTTCTTGGAGGGTTTTCTTTTAAACAAGAACACCCAGTTTAAAACTTACTAAAATTTACAAGACTCCAGTGTGTATGATCTGCACTTGGCTGTGGTTCATCTGATCAGTCAAGCTGTATCAAAAGCACTTGAGTGACTAGTATAATTAGGACTCACTCTCCCCAACTGACAAACCATCAGGTGAAAATCCAACACCTATATCGAACCTTTACGGTGGCAAAATACCCAAAGTAAGCGGGAACTTCTGAAAAGTGACCTCGGGGCACCGATCTCTGTCACACCCTAATGGGTGCGTTACGAACAATAGCCCCAGAGACTCCATTTCATCCCACATATTCCTTGCGGGTAGCTGTGAAGGTTTAGTTTTGGACATACTCCAAGTACTCTCGGGTATATTTGGAGTCCCCCCTTAGCCTAATTTTAATCAACTCACATTGCAATTTTAACTTAAAATATACCAAGAGGCAATCGCAAAAAACTCACTCCAAGCACATGCAAGTACATTGTTTCTATTTTTTGACTCCATTCTAAGGCACTGGTTATTTCCTTGTTTATATATACATTGTGTCTCAGCATTGTGCTTTCGTGTGTTCATCTTTTATATCTTGCCATCTTTGATTATCTATAGTTAAATTGCAAACTCCTAAACAATTCATTCAGTTTAACATCACAGCACTAAGTAAGTATCCTTAGTAACTTAATAGGGTCTACCCCCCTTGGCTTCGTTAGGAGTTGAGCCTAAACGGAGGAGTCAAGAACAAGGTGACAGCCTTGACTCGAGACTTGCCCCCAAGGACACACCGAGTGGCTTGAAGATTTCTGCCACATGACCCAAGTGTGTGAAAGGTGGCAACACTTTTTGGCGCCACTGCCGGGGATAAATCTTTTTATTCCCGAGTACGACTTAGCTTAACTTTTTTCTAAACAACTAAAAAGATAAAAACTTTTGATTGATCTAGTCTTTAAAAAACATAAAAATTAAAACTCGATCCATCTGGCGACTCCACTATCTAACATCCCTTCAAGAATTTCTACCCGAAGAAACCGCCGACAATTATTCAATCCTCTCCCTGATCCTGAAAGGTTTATTAGGGAAATATTGAATAGGTATATTTCTCGTAGAAACCTTGAAGATTTAAGAGACCAATCCCTCTCAGATATCCATCACATATTTGTAGAGAGTCATTTTCACCAATCTCAAGAAATGATGGAATTATTCAAACCCCTTGACTTTTCTCAGATAGCAGGTGCTCCCCATGCCATTCCAAAAGATGCTATCAAGAAGCTCCCCATATTTCAGGGCAATAATGCCATCACTGCCAAGTCTCACCTTCGAAAGTTTGAAAAGCACCTGGTCAGTTATTGCAATGATGCTGCCCATGACCATGACAATGTCAAAATGACGCTCTTTGCTTTATCCTTGGAGGATGATGCTGAAGAATGGTACTTTGACCTAGATGATGATTCATATAAAACTCTTAGTGAATTCCTAGAGGGTTTTAAGAATAAATGGGGGGAAAAGAAAGAACCAAGACATCTGCTTGCTGCCCTTCATAACATTAAGAAGATGGAGAATGAAACCATGGATGAATTTAACACTAAGTTCAGGCGTGTGGTTGCAGACCTCCCTAACAAAATCAAGCCAAAGGATGCCTCCATTCTCATATATTATATCGAAGCTTTCACTGGTGATTTGAGGTACTAGTTAAGAGACAAAGAGCCGGCCAATCTAAAAACTACTCAAGAATTGGCCGAGAAAATAGAAAAGAATATGCATTCTTCAGGCAAATCCAACATTCCAGGTTACACTAGGGGAAACACTTCATACAATGAAGAAAAGGGAAAAGCCTTTGAATCAGAAGAAAAGGGAGCCTCTAAAGATCCCATGGAAAAGGTAACAGACATGATAAAAGACTTGGTTACTAGTCAAAACCAACTTATGGAAGATCAGTCTGCACAATTGAATCTTATGCACAATAGAATAATCACAATGGAAAGAAATAATGGACCTAGGAGCTCTCAACCTAGGCAGAATCAGATGTATCAAAAGAAGTTTCCTCAACAAGAGCTGAGGATTCCAAACCAATTAGACTCAGCTAACATGGTAGAAGAAGTAATTCCATGGTGTAGACCTTGTGAACAATTCCACCAAGAATGCACTTGTTATGTTGCAAATCAAGTAATGGAACATGGGCTTCTCGAGGTCAGTAATCAGGAAACAAATTCAAGCGAGCCTGATCATATATACATGGTAGGCCAGGCCTACCCTTTGTCACCATCTAAACAGTACAAGCCTGAGGATGAAACCATTGCAGAATCTTACAGTGAAAATTATGATGAAAACTGTAATATACATGTTGGGACTCCTATGTGTTCTCCATATAATGATGACAGTTTGGAAGTTTTACTACCTTGTGACCTTTTCTCTGAAGAAGATGAGTATGAAAATGAGGACAAGTATAGCTTGGAGCATGATACAAGTGACGAATATTCCCTTATCCTTGACAAAGATATTGATGAGGAGTCCTGGACATTCATGGAAAATCCGGTCTATGACATGAATAAAGAGGAAAATAATGAACCAAAAACTTTTGATGGTTTTGTTGATTTTTCTATCTATGGCATATCTAAAGGAGAGAGCATGGACCATGTGGCCTTGGAAAACTTTGATATCAAAAAGGAGCATGCAATTTATCCACATGATCAGTCTGAGCCATATATCAGTATCAGTAATGAAGACAAAGAAAACTTGATACTGGAACCTGATATCAACAATGGGGAATCCATCACATCTAACATAGATGATGGTGATGACTATTGGGATTTTTTTGGATATCTTATTAAGAATCCTATCTATGCTATATCCAGCAAGGAGAGTGTCTATTTAGAAATTTGTGGAAGTCCAATCTACTATACTTCCATAGAGAGAAGCATGGATCTTGAGACCTCGGAAAACCTTAGTATGGAAGAGGAGCATTTAGAATTTTCATGTGATCATTCAGAGTCATATCATGCAGAGCCGCACAAGGGTATCAGTAATGAATACATTGAGAAGCAATGTTGTGAAAAGTCAGATGTGATGCAGTCAGTGGAATATCAGTCTCAGCCATCTTTTTCACATATAGAGGTTCCTTATGATTTGGAGCTACTTGGGGCTTATGCAATGAGTTATCATTTGATAAGCCCCCTTGTAAGTATCCTTAGTAACTTAATAGGGTCTACCCCCCTTGGCTTCGTTAGGAGTTGAGCCTAAACGGAGGAGTCAAGAACAAGGTGACAGCCTTGACTCGAGACTTGCCCCCAAGGACACACCAAGTGGCTTGAAGATTTCTGCCACGTGACCCAGGTATGTGAAAGGCGACAACAGTGATAAGGGGGTAACGCTTCTTGCAATGAGGGTAGGAGCAGTGGCACCACTTCTTGCTTATGTATTAGGAGCGGTGCTGGCTTGGGTAACGCTTTTTTTCAATGGAAGAGGACCGTTACCAACTCAACATAGGGACAAATTGCAAGGGGATAATTTGAACCTTCATTTCTCTAGGAAAAGCTTTGAGGAATTGGAGA
>LPNX011091642.1:23260-112748 GCA_001517045.1 Pseudotsuga menziesii | reverse complement strand
TATCTTTGGCTCCTAGTCATATAGATCACAAGTGTGAAGATAATCCAAAGTTGGTTTATGATTTTGGAAGTAATACATGAGTAAAATGTTTGATCTATGTTCAATAAACATATGGCCAAATGATTAATTAGAAGGATATTTGTTGCTCATTATGTACTAGCTCTCACAAATTGTAATAACTATTATTTTATTATTTTCCTTAGGAGGCCCATTTTAGACCTCAAATTTTCTCTAATTGAATGCCCATGATCCTTGTTCGTATTGAAATGAACGTCTTTGGTTTGATAAAATGTTATTTACATTGAGCTAATGGTTGAAAATATAGTTGCTTTGGACTAAATTGAGCTTATATTCAATATCATATGATCTAATTTGTGGATTAATTAATGCTGACTTACAATACAAGCTAACTCATTATCAGGCTAGTCTTTATATTTAAAAACAATGGATGACATAAAACCTACTATTATACCTTTTAACCAGTGTTTTCTATTCTTTTATGCTAATTCAATCATACTTATGAGAAAACACCTTATATGATATGTTTTATATTGGTGTCTACTCATACAAGCATACATTAGGATGTGTACATCGCTAAGCTATAACACCTTGGAGCTTCTGCACATAATGGAAGCATTTGAGTGTTATCCGATTTATCGTACCATAGTATGTTTGGTATCTAAAATTGTAAAGGGGTAGAAGCATAGGTTCTGATATTTTCCAAAGTATCACATGTACATTTTCCATGATTTCTACTAGGATGAAGTTTTGATAGGTACATTATCAGAATTAATTCTTTGGACCTCATAATTCTAGGAACTTATGAGTACATTCCAATTTCCAAAAGCATAAGGTACCACCCATTTTTAAGTGAGAGTCTGAGACAAAGAAGAATGAAGAAAATGACATCAAAATGTTTAAAATAAGTTCATTGTCTACTCATATTGTTTCAGATGCCTCTGCCATGACTGGAATGCAAGAATCCTAGTAACATGCCCTGCTTTGATGCCAACAAATAGTATCAGACCACTCGTAGGTACAAAGAGAACCTAAATTCCTTTAAAATTCTTTGGACAATAGAAAAGCGGTGAGATGAATCATTTTATCATACCTATGTTTTTGTGAATACATGATGAAATATAATGATAGGTATCTTTTCTTATTGTGAGAAAAACGCCTAAAAATGTGTTTTTCATTCTAACTATGAATAAAAATACAAATCCTAGTACAAAAACCTAGACGAGAGGATAAAGTGGATATTTATAGTGCAACCACGGTTCTTGAGAATGAACTAAGTATTTTTCCACACAAATAGTTTGCATGATAGAGGTATGAAAACAACAACATAATATGTCTTTTCCAGAGTTCATAACAGAGGTATATGTGCAAACTTGAATAAGTTCAAGACCAATCGTCCAAGGCTCTTTTGGGTTAAGGCTTGAATAGGATAGCACGAATAATATTGACCCTAGGCTCATTATTCTCTAAGCCGATATATCTATATAAAAAAATCTCTCCCCCCCCCCTCCGATTTTTTGTCTTTATTGCAATTCTAAATATCAAGATCTAGTTATTTACGATAAATAGGCACTATTTGCGCTACACTTTTCTAACAACATTATAATAAAAACAACAATATAGGAATTAAGGGTATGAGTTCAGCAAAGAATAATATAGAAACTTAACCAATAAAATTTCATCTTTCGCCCCCCATCATAACTATTTGAATTCTATCTTTTTTTTATGCATGCCCCCTGATTTAGGAGTGAAGAAATAAAAAGAAAAAGAAAAAGATTGGGTAGTGTTGCAGCCCAGAGAATGAATATTACGCAATTTATGGAAGTAGAACAACCCTTGTCCATCACCAAAAAATAAATAGGAAATAACTTTCTCAAATCCCAAAATCCTATTACAAAAAAGAGCATAATTGTTCTCCTAGTATGCCCCTTCACAAGCAAGAAATTCCATGAGCGAGACCCTGTCTCAACCAACTTAGATAAGGTGGAAAAAAAATTATAGTTGATAAAGTAGGACAACAAGAAAACAACACTCACATTGCTTTCCAAGTGAAATTATCATAATATTTCTCCATATCCAAACAACCTTAGAACTATTAACAACGGGGAGGGGAAAAAAACCAGTGTCTTGTCATACCTTGGAAAGATGATTGTATCCAAATCCAACATAACAAAGCCACCCAATGCCACCTTTCTCAATGGAAATTCTAGGCTTGATTTTACCAAAACAAACTAGGACACCACTCACACCATAAAGAACAAGAAACAACCAATGAACAACAAGGTCAAAATGCTTAACATATCCAATGAAATAGTGTCTGAACTATTCACATGGGTGCCCATTAAATGGAATTCTACATGCAGTCAATGTAGAAATTCCCCGAATTTCCGTTGCTAAACCTCCCACCGGGATTCCATTCGCCAAAATAATGCAAAGGAAACATGCCAACAATCCAACATTCTCAACATTCTCAAATTGAAAAATATTTCTTTCTTGACACGTGTTTGCGTTGGAATTTGTGTGATGGATGTGTTAACAATAAAATTAACACCCTCGAAGATGATGGTCTAAAAACATATCTTCTTTTCACCCACAACATGAAGACCAGAATTTGGAACAAATTGAGAGATTTGATCTCTCATCGGACCATTGCTTCTGCAAATGAAGAAGTATGTGAAGACAAAGGTTTCTCTAAAGATATCAATACCATGACTACTTAAGGATCAAAACCTAGTCACCACAACTCTTGGAGTGGAAAGAATACATGGGATATGTATTAAGTTTCCTAAAAACCTGGAAATTCAAGTAAAATGCCCAAAAACTAAGGAAAGTGTGTTTTTTGAAGGAAATAATAAAGAAGCTTCGAAAATACTAATCCCACATTCATGGTTAGTGATTGGAAACACAGATACCAATGCTATAAAATAAAGGCATATGAGGTGAAAGAAGGAAGAAAAATTAGAGAGCAAAGAAATGCTAAAGGAATGAGAAGATAGATAGAACCTTTCTTGCACATCATAGTTTCTTTGATCATTGGCATTGATGGAGAGGGGTAGTTTAGAGCAAGGGAAAAAGGGATTCACCCATTATTGGGTTGTAATCACTTTCCTCTTAGTTTAATATGACGCAATTCAAATTTACTCTAAATATTATGCTTCAATCCATGTTTGTTTCATGTATTTTTGCAACATTTAGTAGATAAATTTCATGTTTTTTTGAAGTTTTTTGTTAAGACCTAGAGGTAAGGAACTAGCTAGCTACTGCTAATGGAGGCCTAAATGCCATGGAGGGTGGAGCAAAAGGATCTTCACCAAACGACATGCTGCAAGAGGTAACCTCCTCCCTTTCCTCTCTCTCTTTCCTATGAAAAAGTGTAGAAATTTCAGGAAATTGTCCGTTATTGCATATATTCTGTCAACATGATTCACCCTCCTTGTAGTTCAGGATAGATAGGTTGCAGACACGTCCCTACAGTTGAATCTACCAAGAGGATGGTGACTCCGTTGGGGAGATAAGGGTATTTGATATTGAAACAAGTTTTCTTGAGAATTTCCCCTTGTTTGGGTGTTTCTTTCGTTTTAATCCTTTGATGCATGCTTTATCTTGTTCTTAGAAGGTTTTAATTCAGTGCTGGAGGTCAAAACCGGCCTAGATCTACACTTTCATAGTTAACATACTTGAAAATTTTGAGGGTTCTGTCACGAGATCTCATGTTTCTTGATATACATGGGTACAGTGTTAATAAAAGTGTATATATGCTGGTATTCTCTGAAAAGTCATGTATATATGTTGGTTTTCTCTGAACAGTAGCGCATGGAACATAGTCTAGTGTTTAGGGCATAAAATCCTCAATTCTTGTCCGTTTTGAGTGATTTTTTTTTTGTGGAAATATTAGACAACCCTCATTTGAGTTCAAAGTCTAATTTCATCCATTTTGGTTAAATATTTGAGGATTTTTTGAAAAAAATTGTAAGTTTGGTATGCATTTGGTTGAAATTTGAAAAAGGCACGATTCTTGATTTTTTATGGTCAAATCTGCAAATTTTTGGTCATTTTGATTGATTTTTGCTGCTGTAGATGTTTTTGGAATTTTCTAACAAAGGTTTTATACAACATTTTCTTCCCTTTTATCAATTTTTAGAGAATTTTTTAAAGGATTGTAAGTTTAGTGTGCATTTTTTGCTTGAGTTTGAAATTTGTGGAGATCACTGATTTTTGAATTGTTATTGAATTCTTTTGAAACTTTGCAGAACCTTGATTGGCATCCTAAAAAACTTGATAAATACTAATATGACCTTTTAGGATAATTCTTGAAGCATTTGGGGACATTTTCCCTCAATTTTGGAAGGCTTGGAAAACTCTTTTTAAGAAAAAACTAGAAAAAATCACTTTTAAGAGGAGGTTCTTTTTAGTATTATTCAAAGTTTTCCTTGAAAATAATGCTCAGATCTAAAATTTATGACATGTTTTCCCTTTAACTCATTTATTTCAGCCTTGAATGTCTAAATTGGTCATTTTTATCACATAGTGACATAAGGAAATTGTTGAAATAATTAAAGAACTTGACATTGTTTCAATTTATAAATTATTGTGACCATGAATTTTGAATCAACATAGACTTGATGACCTACCATAAAAATTGTAATCACCATTAAGACAGTCTTCATACCATCATTTAATACCAAATTCATTGAAATTCACAAACTACGAACCTACCACTCAAGATTAGTTCAAACACAGTGAGAGGATCTTTTCGTCATTGTCAAGCTTCTTAAGATAAGTTGTGTCTGGCCCACAAGTATCCTCTTCACTTTCACTTTCGGGCGATCCTATGAATGAGAAAGTGGATCTCAAGTGTAATAGATAGGTTTATTTTTGGGCAAAATTATGAGCCACAAGTATCCTCTTCAACTGTGCTTTTGGGCGGTCCTATGAACGAGAAAGTGGATCTCAAGTGTAATAGGAATCCTTTGAATCTTTTTGAAGCATATTGTTGAGCCACAAGTATCCTCTTCACTTGCACTTTCGGGATATCCTGTGAACGGGAGAGTGGATCTCAAGTGTAAATGTTTGTCACAAAAAAACAAAATTGAATCATGTTCTTACATGTACACATCAGTTTAAGAGACTTATTGGAAACAATAAAAAACATTAAATATTCAAACACTTTTCATTTATAATTAGTAATAATTGAAACCAACCTCTTGAACCTTTGATTGAAAAATGAAAGTGATTTCAAATTTTTGAAAGCGATTTTGAAATACTCACATCTAAAGGATCTCAATGAACCTCTTACTCTCTCATAGTATAGAGTTTCATCGAATGAAAAGATATGATTAACAACATCTGTGTATTGGTTTGATTCAGTAGCATAAGTCACAACACCATCAGTTTCACCACCACTCCTCGAAACTAATCGAATTACCTTTAAAATCAACGCTTAACCTAAAAACAACCAATATTTTATCTCTGATATCACCAACAATATTAGGATAGGGATTTGGGTTAAGATGGCGAGTTAACACTCCAAAGCCACAAAAATTTGAAACTAGCATTGATTAACGAGAATTAAAACCATTAGTAGCAAAGAGTGCCAGCTGGGAAGACACTTCTAACACAAGCGTTTAGCACGAGGTCAATCCAAATTAGTAAGGGTGGTACCCCACCTCTTTCTTCTTTGGTGGGATATGAGCACATTACAGTGTCTCAGTTAAGCAACAAGTCCTAGGGGTGACATCAGTTTACTGAGATAGCTATTCTATGTGAGTTATCCTGGATTGATGACTGTGCTACTTGGTCATCGATTGTGAAGTGGTAACCATAATTTCTTGTCCTAGGGAATCACACAAGCTATTGTGAGTGGGGGACACTTGCAATACCTGAGACAGACACAAGGTTGTTTTAGCTCCTTGGGAGGGTGAGTAGCCTAGAGCTAACACCTGGACCCCTAGCGATTGAAGAATAGTGTAACTATTTCTCGTACCTTCACCATATAGTAATTCTTGAGACTTAATTTCCCTTAAGGGATACTAGTTTTGGAAGGCCCTTTAAAATCCAACTTTCCACTAAACCTTGGTTTTTTGGGAAAGAAGCTTGATTGTTGCTTCATTAGGTACTATTTTAGTGGTGTGGACACTTTGATTTTTGTTGAGTCCAGCTGCCTTTAGTATTGTTTGACTGTATTTTGATATACTCTAATAAACAAATCCTTTTATTAAAATTCAGAGTGATTAATCTTCCAATCCACCCGTCAAGGTGGAAACTAGGAAAATTATCTAATTTTGAGGGCCCCGCTACATTTTGGAGGCATATACATGAACTACATCGTTGTGACTTTGAAACTGGACTACTTATGAACCCAATCAAATTTTACTAGAGAATAACAATGTCAAATCAATTCTAAAAATTTGTCACATCATGGACGAAACATAGATAGAATTGATGATCTTACTCTAGTTGAGATTGAAAAATAAAATATCACACATTTGCTCATGTAAATCCACCCTTGGCACATCCTTTAAACTCAATCATACTTACAAAAAGTGAGTCACTGGTTAGTATTTTTGAAAGTTGTGATAAAATGTAGAACATTACACTTGACCCTTTGTCTTCATCATAAGTTAAAGGAACCATATCAATGCAGACTCAAATGGTCGCGGGAGGTTATCAAAATCCTCTTGGAGCACACAATATTTGTCTAGGTTCTACTTCTTGGGGCAACCCTTTACCATGGAATTTTAATATTCCTGGTGAAAATAATGCATCCTAGAACACAAATGCCCATTGGAATTATCCTTCACTGATGGGAGGAAATGACCCAGAGGGTTATCCTCTGATTTATTCTAGCACAATGCCTAGGGGAAATCCACCTATCAACCCCATTTCACAATGAAGTCATCATGTTTCAGAAAGTAACCATTCTTTTTGGATCCAACCTATGTAAGGAGGAAACATACCTTGGAATTCCAATCAAAACCAAGGACATAATCAATGGAATGGTTGGGTTCTAATAAGTAACCAGTCTTCTTGGAACCTAACTCCATCAGGAGACAATCCACCCATTTATTGTGTTCCAAGAATTACCCAATCTTCTTGGGGGAAGCCTTTGCAAAGGGGAAACCCACCTTGGAATACTAGTCAAATCCAGGGACCACTTAAATGGTGTGGTCATATTCTAGGAAATAACCAATCTCATTGGAGTCTAACCCTGCAAGGGGGAAATCCACCCATTCCTCAATGGTGTGGTCAGATACCGGGAAATATCCAACCTCCTTGGAGTCTAACCCTGAAAGTGGTAAATCCACCCATGAATCCCATTCCACAAAGGAGTGGTGAGGTTCTAGAAAGTAACCAATATTTTTGGAACCATCCTGCAATACCTTTGTTCGATCCATCTAGGCCACCACATGGACTTCATGCCAATGGTATGATGGGTTTCATCAACAACCTTGAGAAGATCACCCTACAAATGGGACACATGTATGTTCCTTCTGTGCTCATCCTTTCTCCAAGCCCCCTCTCTCCTGGTAACACTGTTATTCAAGGGGACTTGAAAAAGGGCCACACTGCTTCTGATAGTGACATGTCCTTGAGGAGGCTTGTATTTCTTGTGATTCTCTCCTCCTAGGAGGAGGATCTTTCTGTAGGTCACGTGGTGTAACACATTTCCGACTTCATCGCCACCCCGAATAAAGTTGGAATGTGGAATTCATAAAGGCGGTGATGAAGACTTTGGATCCCTTCTCCTCCAATATGAGCATCCGCTTGAACGGGTCGCCGCTAGCAATGGTCACCACATGATGAGATTATGGATACCGCGACTCTCTTCGAAGGTTTTGGAGTGATGCTTATTGGACAGGAAATTCCAGGAACAACGCCTGCGGAGGTGACTTAATATATTAATATAGATATACTCTCACCAGCCTTAGGAGTTCCATCTACTATGATGAACATCCTTGCCTTGACCTTGCTGGCACTAGAAACCTATTCTACTGTAATGAACATCCTCACCATGATGGTTCGAGTTTCCCTAGAATGAAAAATTAGGAACAGTGGGACTCTGGGATGGGACTTACCAACCATAGGAACACCCTGACAAACAGATTTTCTACATAAGGAAGCCATCATAGAATTCCTTTAATATTCTCAATATTTTCAGCAGACCGGCATTCAAACACCTTAGTCTCTCCCACATTCACTCAGTCATTGTCTCCCAATGGCACTGACAATGGCGCTTATAAATAACTGGAAAGTTGACCCGACGATGGCCCCATCAGCATCTTCGCACACTTCGTCATCGAGTAGCATGATGGAAACATGCATGGGCACGTGGGTTTGGGATCTGGTCTTCCTCTTGAGAATCTAGTCACGTCGTCCTTTCTGTTACAATGCTATACTATTGGCTGCGGAAAATATCTTTGGCACTGGCTCACATCATTTCCCATTCGACTCATGGCACATAGACCTGACGCCCCTTACCTATTTTCCCTTTCTGATGAAGGCATCACAATATTCCTCATTTGTTGCACCTTCCTACTTCACGTGGAAGCCATACATTCCTTTTTCATTTCAATTATTAGGATATTTTCCTGATTTCCATGCATTCAATGCAGTGAACCTTTGGGTTCAGGAGCGATCTATGCCATGGAGCCAATTTTTTACTCACATATATGCTCCAATGGCGTCGGGGTGTTTGATTACCTGTCACTTCGGCCTTTTTCCTAATTATCTCAAAGTATCACATTGACAGGGTCCTTTCGGGGTGAACAGATCATAAGCAAAAAACTACCCTTTCCGTCACAGACTTATCCTCCTGCAAATTTCACCAGGAAGAACCATTTCTAGTCTTTCGATCTGACTGTATTCAATCGTCCTCGTCCACGTGTAAAGGGAGGCCATATTTCATGAGTTCTCGAGGCATCCTGTTTCGTGCTTGTTCAATCCATGGAGATATTGCCCACCGTAGATCTTTCCTCGACCCAATCCACACCATTGAGATTTGCTTCCATTTAACACATTTCGTGTATTTGGGAACTGTAATCTCCATGAACGCTTTGATCTGGTGGAATTAACCTCATTCGTTGATTTATTTTTTGTCTATCCTGACCCTTGGAAGCTACACCTCATTCTAACGTGTTTCGCGGAGATACAAAGGTGTTTTTTGGCTGCACTTTTCATATTTGCAAAACCCACCATATCCGTCGATCCGGTCCTCCTTCAGATTGCCCCCGTCAAAGTGCTATGTCCTTTAGCGTAATTCTAGCCAACCTGTAAATAGTATTTTCACGCATTATTAGGATTCTATTGCTTTTCCTTACCTTCCCCATCATTTTGTTAACATCGGGAATATTTGACAAGGCCAACACCAGGAATATTTGACAAGGCTAACACCAGGAATATTTGACAAGGCTAACACCAGGAATAAAACAGTGCTAACACCAGGAATATTTGGAGGCCATCAAAAATACTCTAGGAAGATATATTGACAAGGCTAAAAGACGAGATCAATACACTTTGCGTTAGGATCTGCATAGAAGCGGATCTCGAAATAGGCTTATCGGAAGCAATAAACTTAACTGTTGCAGACTTGTCTCACATTTAGGAGCCAGACTACTATCTTCTTCCTTTTAAATGTAGATATTGCCATGAATATGGCCATTTTTCTTGTCAATGCAAAAAAAAGGCAGAGAAAGCTCCTGAAAACTCTAAAGGAGAACAGTGGAAGCAAGCCCAGAAATAGGCTATGGAAAACCCCACTTGGAATCCCAAAGGGAAGGAAGCCCACCAGGGAATGTGAAATTCTCTATCAGAAAGGCTCATGCAAGAATTGGACCTCCTCCTAGGTTAGAAGCCTCAAGAAATCAATACAAACTTCTAAGTGTTCAGGATGCTCATTCTGAACCAAAGGATAAGGAAAATGAATAATTGTTGGAAGAATAGGAGGAGGAGGAAGTGGAATTGTCGGTGCATCCACAACTCAGCACCTTGAACCCATCTTCCCCTCATAAAATAGGGTATGTGTTGCCCTCATATGATAATATGATATAAAAAAAGCCTCTAGAAGCAATCTCTTCCTTTGAGGAAGAAAATTTGGAGAGGTCTACGAAGAAAAAAGGGAGAAAATCTAATAAAGAAACAAGAGAAGAGGAAACTGAAAGACAAAGGATGCAAGGAAGCCAGAGCACCATAGACATGACCTACGATAGAATCACTAGGAAAAAGGTACGTAAAGGAAGCCCACCTTGTACCTTACCAAGTAAGTAATGATCTTGGTCTCTTGGAATTGTAGAGGACTTGGAAACCCCTCGAAACCAGAAACAGTTAAGGATCTTCTCAAAATATACCCACCAGATATTTTCATGCTCTAAGAGACCAAAATAGATGAGGAATCACTCTCTCTCTTAAGTAGAACAAAATGGAAGAAGAATGCTGGAAAAGCGGTAAGTGCAAGAGGTTCCTTAGTCAGGCTAGCAACATTGTGGTATGAAGAGGAACTTTCCTTGAAATACTCTTTTGCAACTTAGGACTGGATTTACATGGAACTTCACCACCTTCAAAGAAAATTAGATTTTTCTCTTTTCAACCTAAATGTTCTTGTCCACTATTCAGAGAAAAAATACTGTTGGAACACTCTAACAGACTTTATGGAGGATTACACCCCTGGGATCATTATTCTAGCAGGGGACTTCAAGATAGTGATGCGACCCAAAGAGAAAAAAGGGAGAAACAACGGACAAGACCCCATGCTTCACTTTGTAGAAGATCTTATTCAACATTGGGACCTTGTGGATATAAATCCCAAAAGAGGAAGTTACACCTGGTAATAATCAAATAGGATCCCAACCTATTGCAGCACATCTTGATCGCTTTTTAGTATAGAGCTCTCATTTTTTTATAAAGAAAAATAATCTTCTCAACTATTCTTCCAAATCTTGATTTGGATCACAAACCAATTCTCTTGCACTTAAAAGATGAGGAATATCTAGGACCAATCCCTTTTCAATTCAACCCACTCTATATCTAGAAGGAAGGATTATGGGAAATAACCCCCAAATCCCAGGCCTCTCCTATCATAGATTTCCCGAGTTTTGTTTGGGAACAAAATATTAAAACCACAAAACAAGCTTTAAAGGGTTGGGTTAAAAAATCTTCCAAAACCCCCTCCACTACAAAAAAGGAAGCAATTTAGGAATTGAATTCTCTGTAGATGAATTTAGAAGATAAATATATCACTTCCTACGATTTGGTGAAGGAGCAACAAGCACAATCCACTGTTCTTATAACTCTTCGCCAAGAGGAAGAGTATTGGAGACTAAAGTCTTGCAGTTTGTGGTTGCAGGAAAGTGATCGGAACACCTCCTTCTTCCACAAGCAAACCAAATCCAAACAATCCTACAATTATATTTTTGAGATTACTACATCAATGGGAGATACTATCAAGGGATTTGAAAAAACCAAAGAGGCTGAAGAAGCTCATTTCCAAGTCTTGTATATAGAGAATGGTCAAACAGACGAGGAGGTAGCCGTTGATTTCCTTTCTCATATTCCTGCTTTGATAAATTCTAGTGACAATCAATTTCTCTTGAAGCCCTTCTTTGAAGAAGAAATTATCAATGTGATATGGTCAATGGAGTCGGACAAAGCCCCCGGTATTGACAGATGCAAAATTCATTTTTATAGATCTTGTTGGCTAATAATCAAGTATGATCTTACTCAAATGATTAGAGGATTCCATCAAAAATCCAATATCGGAGGTTGCACCAATTCCACTTTCCTCACACTTATTCCCAAAGAAACGAACCTTGGCTCTTTTGTTAGGTTCCGAGGCATCTCACTTTGTAATTCCTCTTATAAAATTATGTCCAAACTTTTGGTTAATAGAATAAAAACCTTGCTTGACAAGTTGATCTCACAAAAGCAGGGAGATTTTATAAAAGGAAGACAAATCATGGACAATGTGATCATAGTCGAGGAATGATTGCATTCCAACAAATTGAGAAAAGAAAAAGGTCTG
This sequence comes from Pseudotsuga menziesii, assembly GCA_001517045.1. Classification (NCBI taxonomy): domain Eukaryota; kingdom Viridiplantae; phylum Streptophyta; class Pinopsida; order Pinales; family Pinaceae; genus Pseudotsuga; species Pseudotsuga menziesii. Next base: position 100,717 of record LPNX011091642.1, on the reverse strand, counting down.
CTTCTAAAACTAGACATGGCAAATTACTTTGACTGAGTTAAGCATTCGTATTTATACAAAGTTCTTTCATCCTTTGGTTTCAGTAAATATTTTATCAATTTGATCAAATCCTACATTAATAAGCCTTGGTCGCTCCTCTAGTAAATGGAAGGCCTGCTAGATTTTTTCAAGCTATGCGAGGAATTTGCCAAGGGTGTCCTCTCTCCCCTTTCCTATACATATTTATGGCAGATACCCCGAGCAGGAAGTTGGTTGCAGATAGAGAAGCAGGGAAAATTCCAGGGATTCATCTGAAAAAACGCCTCCCTTCTCTAAATCATGCCCTATTCACTGATGACTCTCTCTATTTGGGAGGTTCCTCCTTAAAGATCGCCAGATCTTCAAGAGCTATGGTAATAATAGGAAAAGTGTAGTATATGGATGGAATGTTGACCAAACCACAATTTTGTGAATATCTCACCTTCTGGGCTTCTTAGGGTATTCTTCTTAGGAAAACATTGACTATCTAGGCTTCCCTCTTACTTTGGGATCAGTTAAACCCACTCTTTGGACATAGGTTCTCAGTAAGATTAAGACCAAAATTGTTGCCTAGGGAGGACATTGGCTCAATTATGTAGGGAAATTGGTTATGATCAAATCATTGCTTTCTTCTCTTCCCATTTACCAATCCTCCATGCTCTTGTCCCCCAAGTCAATTATGGACCAAATTTCCCATGTACTAAGATATTACCTTTGGAAAGGAGGAAAGGAAATAAAGATAAATTTCACCTTGTAAGTTGGGACACTATCAAAAGACCATTGATTGATTGTGGACTATAGGTAAGATATCCTCGCTTGGTTAACTTGGCTCTGGACGGAAATATTATCTGGAACCTATTCTCCAACTATGCTCATCCTGTAAATAAATTCTCCAGGAAAAATACTTAAAAGGGATATCTATGCGCAAATTGCAAACCGACAGAATCCCTAAAGGCACCATAATGATCTGAACTTATGTAGAACAGGAATCAGGTTTTTTTATCAACAGATGTATCGCATACTTGGAAATGGTTCTAAAACTTGGCTTTGGATGGATAGCATCAAGGTATTCCTCTGCTCGAGAGATCAACCTTCCTCTCTGATCCCAGGAACTGGTTTACTCAAAGAGGACTGACTACTCTTGTAGACATTTCTCAATGGGATGGGCATGGAAACTGGTTGGCGTGGTGGTCTCTTCTAGAAGTTCCAGATCGTTTTCTTCCCTGGAATAATTTCCTTCTCTCATCTCTTACAGGACGTTTCCCCTCCATTTTCATACTAAAGACAATTGGGGATGGGGGGAATCAGGATTTTACTCAGCAACCTAAGGTTTCAGAGTGTTACAAACTAGTAAGGCGCCTCTCCACACTACTTTCTAGAAAATAGTTTGGAACTCACTTGGTCTCCCCAAAATCAATTTTTTCATATAGCTTTTAATGCATAGGAAAATTCTAACAGGATAAAATCTTGTTAAACAAGGTTTCTTGGGACCCCATCGATGTCCTTTCTGCTGCAACAGCTTGGAATCCATAGACCACCTATTAATGGATTTCTCTTTTTCTCTCTTTGTTTGGACTATTTCGCTTCAGGATCTAAACATCCCCTCCCCCTTCTCAGATCTTGATTCTGTCTTTGTTCTCTACCTAGAAGAACCGATCTCCCCCTTCTCTATCTAGAAAGCCTTTCTGGAATAATACTTGCTTGACTCTTCCTAAAATCATATGTTGGAAAATCTGGTTATCCCGAAACATCATCATCTTCAATAACCAAAGATAGACACCAACTCAAGTGGTTGCCAAAGCTAAGGCCTTTCTCTTGGACATGATAAGGAGTAAGTTGAAAGATATGGACCCCCCTCTTACCTCTGCATATCATCTTTGGCTTGGATCCTTAAAGGCTGATCAAAAGATAAACATTGGTAAGCGCCCAACTTCCAAACCAGCCTGTATTCTCAGACTTTCGGATCTGGATTTTCAAAGTTGGTGGAAACTTCAAAACAAAGAAACCATATTCTTCGACGGAGCTTCCAAAGGGAACCCTGGGGTCGCAGGAGCAGGCGAGACAATATTCTCCTTGGAAGGAACTTTAGATATTAGCTTTAGCTAGGGATTAGGAAGTTGTACAAATAATCATGTTGAAACACTTGCTCTTCTCAAGGGTTGTCGGTTGGCTCTAGCTAAGGAAATCACAAGAGTCCAAATATTTGGGGATTCACAAGTTTTGATCAAAATTTTACATTCATGTAATCATTTTGGCAATGTCAGCCTCAACATGATCTTAGAATGGATTCGAAGAACTCTCCATTGCTTCTCCAAGTTCCAAATCTACCACATTTTGCGTGGATCAAATCATGAAGCTGACGAGCTCGCAAATAAGGGATGTAAGTTAGATTAAGGTTTTTTAATATTAAATGAAGAACCCATGATCCTCCACCCCATTCCATGAGCTGGAAGGATTTTCTTCTTCAAGGGGGATTCTGGTATTGGAGAAGAAGAGAGCTATCCTCCTCTGCGATAGCGAGAAAGGCCTAAAACTAAAGCAGGTCTCTTTGGAAACTCGACTGAATAGATGGGTTCGCCCTTCAAGATGGATAGCCTGTATTTGAAATTGAAGATGTGTATTTTTAGAGGTCTGATCAGATGGAAGTGATAAAGGGAACTACAGTAGTGACTGACATGCCCCAAGCTCTTAGCACTGACTTTGACCTTATGTTTCTTAGTCCCAATTGCTTATCGCTATTAAATTTCTGCTCCTGGAGGCTCTGTTTTAGGCTCGCTGTGAAAGCAAACCTTTTTCCATGAATTTTGTCTTAGATGTATCTCCAAAAACTTGGCCTTTGTCACTCTGAATTTTGTTCGTATTAGGCTGAGGCCTTGACTGTTAACAAAAAAATTAACACCCTTGAGAGTGTTGGTCTGAGAACAACATTTTACTTCACCTGCAACATGAAGATCAAAGTTTTTTGAACAATTTACCACTGCTTCCACAAAGTAAGAAATGTTTGAAGACAAGGTGGCTTTCCGTGACCAGTTAAGGCCAAATCCCAATTCCTATAACTCACACAGTGAAAAATTCCTAACATCGGCATTAATTGTCTTAGAAATATTGAAAGTCAAGTTGAAATGCCTAAAAACTAAGGAAAGAGGATTTTTTGAAGGAAATAATAAAAACGTTCAAAAATCCTAAATCCCACATTCATTATGAAAGATGGGATGCTCAAAACCCAATCCTATAAATGGAAGGCATGTGAGGTGAATTAAAGAGGACAAAATTAGAGAGAAAAGGCATGCTAGAGGAATGAGAAGATAGATAGAACCTTTCTTGCACATCATAGTTTCTTTGATCACTGGCAGTGATGGAGAGGGGTAGTTTAGAGCAAGGGAGAAAGGGATTCACCCATTATTGGGTTGTAATCACTTTCCTCTCAGTTTAATATGATGCAGTTCAAGTTTCCTCTAAATATTGTGTTTCAATTCATGCTTGTTTCATGTATTTTTGCAACATTTAGTAGATATATTTCATGCTTTTTTGAAGTTTTTTAAGAGCTAGAGGTAAGGAACTAGCTAGTTGCTGCTAATGGAGGACTAAAGGCTATGGAGGCTGGAGCAAAATGATCTTCACCAAATGACACGCTACAAGAGGTAACCTCCTCCCTCCCCTCTCTCTCTCCTTTGAAAAAGTGTAGAAATTTCAGGAAATTGTCCATTATTGCATATATTCTGTTAGCAGGATTCACCCTCCACGTAGTTAAGGATAGATAGGCTGTAGACATGTCCCTATGGTTGAATCTACCAATAGAATGGCGACCATACTGGGGACCTCAAGGGATTTTCTCTTGAAACAAGTTTTCATGAGAAATTCCTCCTTGTTTGGGTGTGTCTTTCATTTTAAATCCTTTGATGCATGCTTGTTTTTGTCTTATGATGCTTTAATTCAATTCAAGAATCTCAAACCGGTCTAGCTTGGCCTTTACCTAGCCCAATCTTTATAGATTTGGGCAGGATCTAAGGTTTCTATGGGAATACATGAGTTTGTAGTAGTGACAGTCGCATATGCATTGAAAGAACATGCGGGCACATAGTAGTGGCAGTCGCGTATGGAACAGAGACACAATACGCGTTTAGTATTTTGGTTATAAAATCCTCAATTCTTGTCCATTTTGAGAGATTTTTTGCTGTGGAAATATTAGACATCCCTCTAATTGATTTTACAGTCTATGTTCATCCATTTTAGTCTAATATTAGGGATTTCTTTGAATAATTTTGAAGCATTGTGTGCATATGGTTGTAATTTGAAAAATACATGGTTCTTGATTTTTGATGGTCAGATATGCAATGTTGGGCCATTTTGGTTGGTTTTTGCTCCTGTAGATGTCTTAGGAATACCATAACTTAAATTTCAGATAGTACTAACATCTCTTTTATTAAGTCTTAAATATTTTTGAAAAGATTTTTAAAGTTTTGTGTGCATATGGCTGGAATTTGATTTTTTTTGAAAACTTTGTTTTTGGCTTTGAGTTGAGTTCTTTGCAGACCTTGCAAAACCTTTATTGAATTTCAAAACACTGGTTGCATCTTCATAGGACCTTTTAGGATCATTTTTTAAGGCTTTAGAACTTTTTCCTTTGAATTTGGAAAGCTTGGAAACCTCCTCAAAAAAGCTAGAAAAAAAACTTTAACTAGTATTTTTCTTAGCATTGGTCAAAATTTCCTTTAAAAAATTATCAAATTTGAAAGTTTGGGAAATGATTGTCATTTAGGTTCGTTATTTCGTCATTGAACATCTGAAATTTTTTCTCATTGTCTCATTTTGATCTCATACTTGCATAAGTAAAATGTTGGAAAATTAAAATACAAGACACATTATTTCAATGAATGAACCTTTAGGCCCCAATTTTTGAGGTCAAATAAACTTGCTAAATTGCCACACAACCTGAAATCATAACTAAGACATTTCAAATACCACAAGTATTCTATTCACTTACGCTTTCAAGCAGTCATGTGAACCAGAAAGTGGATCTCAAGTGTAATACGTCTTTTGAAGTTTTGAAGCATATTGTCGAGCCACGAGTATCCTCTTCACTTGTGGTTTTGCACAGTCCTGTGAACGAGAACGTAGATCTCAAGTGTAAATTCTTGTCATTTTTAGAATTTCAAAAGATACTTAGAATTTTGCAATGATTTTCAAACAGTCAATTTGGAACATTAAATTCAACATTTGGAAAGAAAACATAATGCGAATCACACTCCTACATTTGAACATTAGTTTAAGAGACTTATTAGAAACGAGAAAAACATTGAATATTCAAACATTTTTTGTTTCCAATTAGTGATAGTTGAAGCAAATTGAACACATCTTATGTTTGAAGCCAACCTCTTGAACCATTGCTAGAACAGTTGAAAACCTTTTTTCAAATTTCTAAAAGTGATTCTATTTTTCAATTTGCATGTTTAAAGGACCTCAAAGAACCTCTTACTCTTCCCACGGGGACTTCACTTATTGAACCTCTCACATAGCACGTGCGATCGTGGGATATTAAAGAATACCCTTAATTTTGAGAGATATTGACCCAAACTCTTTTTGTTGAAACCCCCTCCCAATACTTAAAACCTCCTCCCCACCCCTTTTTATACCTCAATCCTTATAAACCACCCTACCCACCCCCACCTTAAACCCCTCATCCCCCCAATACCTGCAATATATTGGTTCGATTTTTGATAATTTTAAAACCCACAAAATGAACTATCGTGATAGGATATTGGTCAACAAGTGAAGCCCCCGTGACTCTTCCATAGTATAGAAGTTCATTGAAATAAAGGAAATAGTAGTGAGCATTGTGCATTTGATTGGCTCAACATTTTGAGTCATGAACACCACCAGTTTCACCATCATTCCCTGAAACTAAGCAAACTACCCTAATATCAACACTTAATCTAAAATCTATCAAGAGTCATTTTGATATTGTTAGTTTTTACAACATTAAGCTAGCATATCATTAGGATATTTAACTGAGAGAACAACAAGCATAGGGATCAAACACAAGAGACAATGAACACAGTGTTTTTCCTCGGGGAAACCATAAATGGAGAAAACCCCGCAATTTCCTCAGAGATAGAATCAACACCAAAGTGAAACCCAAAAACAGTAAGACAATCTCCCAACAGCAGGAAGCTCTTTCCTCTAGCCCCAGCGTCTTTCTCTTCCTCAACTATGTGCTACACTTGAGTGTGTATTAGTTGTGTACTAAATAGAGAGTCCAACCTCTCTAGGAGAGTATAATAACCCTAGTGCCCCGAAACTGTGGGGAATTTAACCCTTAGACAATAGGAGGGTTACCCATAATGACTTAACATGACTTGTTTACATTATTGATTTTATCGATCGAAACATCGGGACAAGACATGACATAAGAACATCCTAGAATAAACATCAGGTTACAATAGATAAGAAATACAAGTGAATACATTCCAAAGTTACAATTACATTAACACTCCCTCTTAACTAGGAAGGTATTCTCTTGACACAATTTTCATCACTGGTCTTCTTCTCTGGGTCTTCTTGGCATCTGCATATTCAAGCCATCATCGTCTTCAAGTCTTCTTTGTCTTCAAGTCTTCTTTGTCTTTAAGTCATCTTCGTCTCTGGATCTAGATCATCACTCAATCTGGATCATCATCACTGGATCATCTTTGTAGCATCATTCCTGGATCTGGATCATCACTCGATCTGGATCATCTCTGGATCTGGATCATCACTCGATCTGGATCATCTCTGGATCTGGATCATCACTCGATCTGGATCATCTCTGCTAAATCATCAATATTGAATCTCATGATTATTCTCGTCACAAGAAGTTCTATAGAGCCAGCCCTTTTTCATGTTGGATGTAGGCCTAGCCACCATGTAGGTCTTCACCCAGCACTTACATCTGATCATGTAGGAACTAACCTATAATCATATCAGAAAGGCATGCCCAGCACTCACATCTGACCATGTGGTAACAAAGCCCATAACCCTGTCAGAAAGGTCCAACACTTACATCTGATCAACCAATGATCGAAGAAAGGCCCATCACTTACACTTGGCCATGCGAGGAACCAATCCTCCATTGCAAAAGGCTCTTGCACTTATATCTGATCAACCAATGATCGAATAAAGGCCCAGCACTTACACTTGGCCATGCGAGGAACCAATCCTCCATGCCAAAAGGCTCCTGCACTTATATCTGATCAACCAATGATCAAAGAAAGGCACAACACTTATATTTGATCAACACATGATCGAAGAAAGGCTCAGCACTTAAATCTGATCAACACATGATCGAAGAAAGACTCTGCACTTACATTTGACAAATACAAGGAACCAATTTGTCTGCATGTTCTAAAAGGTGTGCACTCACATCTAACCTGGTAGGAACCAAATCCTACACCCTTGTCAGAATGGACCCTAGTACCAGACTGAGCTACTTGGTAACTAACCATGCGCCTCCATTCTCCAGGAGAATGGTAGTTGCCCTTACATCTGTCCTACTCGACAAAATCGCTAGCACTCACATTTGACATGGGAGGAACCTAATCCGTTAACCATGATAGAATGGCTCAGCCCTTATATCTGAACTGCTCGTCAAAACGGCTCTCTCAATCCTCGACTGAGTGTTCCTGGTAACTGACCAGGTACCTCCATTCCCATAATGACATTCAACACTCATATCTTACATGGAAGGAACCAATCCTCTCACCATGGTAGAATGGCTCAGCCCTTACATCTGACCTACTCGTCAGAATGGCTATGGGACTCATCACTTTCCCTTGGAGGAAACCTCGATCTGGAGAACACCAAGCTTCTCCCTGAAGTACTCAAACTTTACCCTTGCCAATGGCTTTGTCAACACATCAGTTATATGTTCCTCTATCACAACATAGTGGAGCTTCACTACTCCCCTCTGCACCATATCCCTGATATAGTGATACTTGATCTCGATATGCTTCAACTTGTCATGGAACACTGGATTCTCTGACAACTTCACGTAACTTTGGTTGTCACAATGCATACAAGTAGCATCCATCTGGAGATCAAATAAATCAGACAGTAGCTTCCGCTGCCATACTGCCTCACAACTAGCTGAAAAAGCTACGACATACTCTGCTTCAGTTGTACTCAGGTACCTCAGAATATGCTTTGCAGTAATCAAGTGAACATTTCTCGGATCTATCAAGAACTATCTCAAGGTGTTCACATCAAAGCAAATGTCTGGTCTTGTGTTCTTCAGGTACATCAAGGACCCAATCATCTGACAATACATCATAGCATTAACTGACTCGAATGAAGCATCACTCAATAGCTTCAGGTTTGATGACATAGGTGTGGCCATAACCTTGCAGTACATCATCCCAAACCTCTTCAGGATCTCTACTGCATACTTCCCTTGTCAAAGTAAGATTCCATCCACACTCTGCCACACCTCCATACCTAGAAAATAGAGCATCATACCCAAGTCCTTCATTTCAAACTCAGCAGTAAGCTTTCTCTTCATATCATCAATCAACCCATCCATACCTATCACAAATAGATCATCTACATATAGTATAAGAATCATGGGGTTGCCATCTTCAACCTTGTAGTAAAGGTTGGAATCTGCTTTACTCTTGGAAAATCCCAAGCTGGATAGAAAGCTGTCAATTCTGCTGTACCATGTCCTGGGTGCCTATTTCAAACCGTACAGGGCTTTCTTCAATCTGCACACATGAGATTCCCTGTCATGTGTCTCAAACCCAAGTGGCTATTCTACATACACTTTTTCTTCTACTACACCATTCAAGAAAGCAGTCTTGACATCCATTTGGTGTATCTTCCATTTCATTACTGCAGCCAAAGCAAGTACTGATCCGATGGAAGTGTATATGGATATAGGAGCAAAGGTTTCTTCATAATCTATTCCTTCCTTCAGTGAGAAGCCACGAGCCACAAATATTGCCTTATATTTCTCTACGCTACCATCCACAACATGCTTGATCTTGTAGATCCACTTGGAAGTTACAACTAACTTCCCTTCTGGTCTTGGGACAACATCCCAAACATTGTTCTTCATGATTGATTGATATTCTTTGATCATTGCATCCTTCCATTCTTTCCGTTCTGCTGCTTCTTCATAACTGGAAGTTTCTTCTTTGATAAAGTCACATAGTAAGGCTACATATCCGGAGCAAGATCTGGTTCTCTTTCTTTCTCTGTGATTCTCTTCTGGAGCCCCACATCTTTCTGCACCTTGCACAATTTCACATACCCAAGCAAGTTTCCTCTTATGAGGATTCTTTTCCTGAGGTGGATCTACAGGTCTTTGTGGTTCTTCAAATTCTCGGTCTTCTTCTTCAATTTCTTCATTCATGGTTATATCATGAATTCTGGGAGCTTCAGATTCTTTAGGTTCTTCAGCAGGTCTCTTTCTTCATTTGTTGTAAGCTGTGTGTTCATCAAATGTTACATCCCTGGTGATGTCGATCTTCTTGTATCCTGGGAAGTATATTCTATAAGCCTTCGAGCTTTCAAAGTATCCCACAAATATTCCCTTCTTTCCTGAAGGATCTAGTTTTGTTCTCTTCTCTTTTGGAATATGTATGTATACTGGACAACCGAATATTCTGAGATGGCTGACTTCTGGTTTCTTACCGAAGAAGACTTCTTCAGGAGTCTTGTTCTCAAGTAATCTATGTGGAGTATGGTTCTGTACATACACCGCTGTTCTGGCTACTTCTACCCATAGGTGCATAGGAAGATCCTGATCATGAAGCATTACTCTTGCAGCTTCCATGATGGTTCTATTCTTCCTTTCTGCAACCCCATTCTGTTGTGGATTATAAGGAGTGGAAAAATCCCTCTTAATCCCTGATTCTTTGCATAAGTCTTTGAATTCATTTGATGTGAATTCTCTGCCATTATCTGGTCGAAAGATATTGATCTTCTTTTCTGTGTGGTTTTCGATCAAGGCTTTGAATTCCTTGAATTTTCCATAACCAACTGTTGGAGCTCAGGGTAGACCCGGGTTCTATGCTTTTATCTTCGCACCAACAAACAGACCCATAGTGTTGGCCCTTTTGGCAACAACCTGCGAACATGTTGCAGTCTCACCCGAAACAGCTATGGGGTGCCACAAAATTAGGTTTCTGCAGGCAAAATAGGGATATTACTGTACCTTTAGCCTTACCAAAGAATATTTATGCAATACAGAGCTTCGACATTCACTTAAATAGCTTCGCAGTTTAGATAAAAAGACAGTTTCTTGCTTAACCCTTAACTGGGAATTCACAGCGAAGTTAATACTTAGCAATTTATCTTACTTTAACATTCATCTACTTATCAAATGCATAAAACAAAATAAAATAACCACCACAACACAAGATATATGTGGTTCACCCCCAGTGTATGGGCTACATCCACAGAACTGCGTTTATATTCAACACTTTACAAACACACAGTTCTGATCTGCGCACTCAGCTGCAGATCTTCTCAACAACCCAAAACTGTGCACTTAGCTGCAGAACCTTTCTTACAAAACCCTCTGCGCACTCAGCTGCAGAGGTCATCCACGCACTCAGGTGGGACTTAACCTTTCTTACAAAACCCTCTACGCACTCAGCTGCAGAGGTCATCCACGCACTCAGTTGGGACTTGACCTTAAACCCAAAATAGATCTTAGCTTCGCATCACATCAACATCATAACATAAATCGTAAAAACCTACTTGACTGCTTTACATAAGTGCCTATTTATAAAAGTGCACTATTACAATATCATGGGCTTAAACCATGGGATTAAACCATGGGTACTAACCATGGGTCATTTACAAAAAGAGGGCTTCGACCTAACCCCGAAACCCCTAAGACTATTTTGGACCGCAACTCCGCTTTCAAGCTTCGCGCCAAAACCGCAGAGTTGCCAAAATTAAGGGCCTTGAAGGTCTGCGCCCCAATAGGCCCCTAAGACTCACCAGTGTCCCATCTTGGCGCACTCTGTTGCTTTTCTGGTGGAAGAATCTTGTTGGAAAAGATAGTAAATTGCTTATTGAGGCTACGCATGATATCTTCGGCTGCTTGCTCCTTCTCCACTATCTCCTGCAATGTGGCTGCAGATGCTTCATTAGCCTTTTCTTGTGTGAAGGCATCATACTCCTTCAGGAATTTAAGCTGGTTGTCCACAGTAGTGCTCAAATCCAAGGCCTTGTTAATAAGGGGCTGCACAGAATTCACCAACAGTGTTTCTTTCCTTCTGCATGACTCAATTTCTTGCTGGAGCTCATTGCTATGCTTCACCTTAAGCATCTTCTGCATAGGAGGTAATGTCTTGATTTCTGCTTTGACTACATCCAGCTCTGTCTATCATTGCTTGATGGTTTCTTGCATCTTTTTGACTTCTAGGTTGTCCTGCAAGTTTGCCCAGGCCTCGACACTTTCATCTAGCAGTTTTGATGCACTACTCACAAGATTTGAGATCTTCGTTGCTGAGGCATGAATATCTCTGCGACGCTACTCCTTGACCTCTGGTGGACTCTCAGGAATGATGCGAAGTTGAAGTTCCGCAATCTGAGCCTCATGTTCTGCTTTTATCTTCTATATCAGGCTTCGAGACTGTTGTGCATAATCTTTCAACTTAACAATTCTCTGCTCTGGTTCTTCTTCAGCCCGCATGTCGAAGTCAGGGAGACTTCGGCACGCCTCATCCAACACTTGCGCTAGTGTAGCCCGATTTTTTTCTGCTTCCCTCTTCTTCTATTCCGCTTCTTCCAACTGCACTACGAGGCTCTCACTCTGCTTTGTGGTATTCTCTAACTGCATTTGTGAGTAGCTGTCTCGTTCTTGGATCTCCTTCATGATTGCCAATTGACAAAGATGCAACTCCGGCATAGACAACTTGGTGCAGTCTATCTCAACTATCATGCTCATCTGTGAGCGAGATGCTATGTCAGTTATTATGAGGGCTGCACTTGGTACTTTCCCTCTGTTTTTTTTGGCTGGCCATTGTCTCACATCTGGCTGCACGCCTACTAGGGCACTGCTTGCTGCGGCACCAGTCGATGATCTTTCTGCTAACACCTTAAGTTCTTCAATTCACTGCGCTACGCCAGTGAACGCATCAAGATGTGTAGCTGCAAACTCTGACCATTTGTTGGTTAATACTTCTATGGATTTCGTCAAAGCCTGATCAAGCTCTTCAATCATCACGGCAGGCTCTTAGACGATGTTCTTTCCCTTCGACGCCTTAGCTTTCTTTCTAGGCTGAGGCTTATTCACTTCCTCTGCTTCTGGAGACTTGCGCTTATTTGGGCGACTGGGGTCTGAGATGGTTTTGACCGATTCTTCTTCTTCATCATCACCTCCATCATCTCCACCCTTGTCACCTTCGCTCTGCTGCGACTCATCTTGTTCTTCGCTTTCTTCTGTTGGGTCACTCTGCGGCGGTTGACTAGGACGTGCGCCCACATTTGTTACTGGAGGATCTAGAATGTTGGGCTTTGTCCCTGCGTCCTTCATCCATTCAGCCAGCCACTGCTTGACTACCGCGAGGATGTCTTCTTGGTTCACCACATATGGCAACTTCCAACATGTATGCTTGTTATCTGCGCGGGCCTGGATGAAGACATTGTGCATGTCAGCCTTGAAGTTGGCCACTCCAGCATACTAAGAGAATAGCTCTTTACTGAGCCGTGGTGTTTTCAAGGTCTCATATTAAATAATCATTGAATAGAAGGTGAACACATAGTTCTTCATCTGCTGTAAGCCTTTATCCTGCGAAACCCATAGAGATGCATACCTTGCTGTGCCAGGAATCTTCGGAGGCACATTAATAAACTGTGCCTCGGTAGGTTCTTTCCATCCTACCAGTGCAATAATCACTATCAACCATGAGTAATGAAAGGGTCTACGTTTCTCCTGTGCATCGCGGACATCTTCGAGGAATTTTCTAGCAATGTACTCTGCCCATTTGTAACTGTAGGCTTCGGCACAGTTCACATCAATATTGACTATCAGGGCAGGTACTTCATTCGGTCTACACTTTTGCATTAATTTGGGAATCTACTTCATTTGGTCTACACTGGCACACTAGGGAATCTTCCCAAGGGCACAATCTTCTATTGATTGGCTAATCTCAATTGTATAGGGGACCATTCAAGCGTAGGTTTTCCCATTTGTTCCCATGTCTGTTTAGTTAGGACATTCACTTTTGAGCCCAAGTCTAAAATCATATCAGTCATGTCATAATCTCCTATCTGAGCATGGAATATCATTTCTCTTCCAGTCCTTTTAACTCTATTAACAGTTTTTCCTCTATCAGAGATTCACTGAGGTTCGCAAGACGCAATAAATTTCTGTAACTCATTCAAAGCATTTTGATTTCTTAATAGCTTCATAAAGGTATGTAAAAATGATGTTAGTGTACTTACTTGATCCGGCAAAGCTTCTTGGAACTGTAACTGCTGGTGATGCTATTGCGTAGTTGCTACTGATGTTCTCGGCTTAGCAAAGTCTTTTTTAGCTTCCATAAATGTTCCTTTTTTCTCGTCCAACATCGAAGGTTGGAATTTTCTCTGGGGTCTTGTGGACCCAAGCCTCGTCAGGTTGTTTCCCCTTACTCTGCACTTGTGTCGTAGCTCCACTCCTTGTAACAACGTTAAGGGCTGGGACAGGTTTTTTCTCTACAACAATCATCTGAACATTCTGAGTAGGAGTGTCATTTCTTTCTTGTATCTTGGCTATCAACTCTGGGCATTGCTCAATCACATGATCGACTGCTCTCCAATATCGACATGTCATAGTTGGGTTCTGACAGTCTCTAGATACATGTCCTGCCTGATTACAGTTATAGCAAATAACCTTCCCTCGACCTCTTCCAGGCATACCACCGCGACCATGACCTCTGAAATTACCTTGACCACGGTAACCATATCCATCATTGCCTTGTGCATCGGGTTGTACCCTATAAGCATCATAGGTTCGCTCTCTCATGAGGTCAAAGTTGCGACATTCGTCTTCGTTGTGTCCAACTGACTTACAGAACTTACAGTAGGGATTCTTAGGTACTTGAACATATCTCTACAGCAGATAGAAATCTTCAGGTCGATGCTAGCCAGTTGTTCTATAGATCCCACAATATAGGACAATGGGGTTAAACGGGTTCGGTGCACCAGTATTCAAATAATTTATTAATGCAGGACATTGTTCTTTGTCATGACCTTCTGTCTTACATCATGTACACCAAACCTCTTCGTGAGTAGCTTTTCCTTTTTTCATGTCGCGAAGCTCCAAATCCATTTCTGCTAGCTGTGCCTGTATTTGGGCTATTCCAGAATTATCTCCGACAGGAGCTGTTTCAAGTTTCATAGCAATTTCCAAAGCCTCTTGCTAATTAGCAACCTTCTGTTGCATAAGTGGAGTCCTGATATTTGGCAATAGTGTTGCAATGAACCATTCTTTATGCTGTTCTGGTCCAATAGTGAAGCTAACTTGATCCAGCAGAACCTTGAACCTCTGATCAAAGTCCCAAACTGATTCACCTCACTTCTGCTGAATTTCTTTCAGTTCAGTTATACACTATGACTCTGATTAAGGCTTCTTGAATTCTTTGATCATTGATTTTTTAATATCAGCCAAGATATAGTTCTGAGTACTGGAAAACTTCATAAACCAGGTCAAAGCGCGGTCCCTAAAATAAGTGACCAACTGCGCTCTTCTTGTATTTTGATCCATAATATTCTTAGCAGTCCAAACAGCTTCGCATAAGAACCAAAACTGCTCTCGATGCTCTGATCCAGTTCCTTTAAAGACTGGGAGTTTGATATCATCATTCACATGGGCCATAGTCGATCGAGGGGGGGGGAGGGGGAGGAGGAGGGGGAAGACTGGTCACAGGAGGAAGGGAACTTTCTGAGGTAGACTAATCTGCGACATGACTACTCGGGCTAGGGTTACTTTTAGACTACGACGGGTTCTCAGGGATAACAGATCTTCGCTGCGGAGTTATAGGAGGGTTTCTTCAGATTCATATTCTTTTGGGCTTAAGGAGGTATAATCAGTATTCTGGCCTAGGATATAGGATCCAAAAGTTCTCTTGTATCTTTTACCGCTGCGAAGCAAACCACTTTGCTCGTCGAAGTAACTTTCACTTCCAAAAATCGGTTAGTAGCAATAAATCTAGCAATCTAATTCGATAAGCAATATGCCTTTCTCAACCAAGAGCATTTTAATTTTTAGACTTAATGAATTCAGGTACTTACCCCTTGGTCGTTTGAAAAACTGTCTTTCCGCTTCGCTGAAAGAAGTATGTGTGTCGATGGCGAACTCCATCATAAATGCTTCAAGGGTTTGCGTTGTCCAGAAGTCAACAGCTTTTGATACCACA
This sequence comes from Pseudotsuga menziesii, assembly GCA_001517045.1. Lineage (NCBI taxonomy): Eukaryota > Viridiplantae > Streptophyta > Pinopsida > Pinales > Pinaceae > Pseudotsuga > Pseudotsuga menziesii. Next base: position 85,310 of record LPNX011091642.1, on the reverse strand, counting down.
TTGTTCACACTTTTCAACAGCTTAATTCTTTCTAGGGTCCAGGCAGGAGACTGATCTTCTTTGAAGTTTGTCTTTCTTTCTGTCAACCTAGACAACCACTGGTGCAATTCTATGTGGATACTACCAATAAAATTTCATAAATATTAGAAAAAATGTATCTTCGCAAGAAGTCATTTGAGCTACGACAAGGATCCTTATTTTCTTTTTCAGCAAATTTCAGATAAGTATCTTCAACCCAGTCACTGATTTCTTTAACTGAGGGCCTCCAAAACATATCCCTTTAGGTATGACGTAGATCCCTTCAGGAACCAATTTGTTGCAGGTACGACGTAGATCCCTCTTGCAGCAGATATTGGTTCAGCCGGCAACGGAACCAATTTGTTGGAGCTTAGGGCAGACCTGAGTTCTATGCTTTTATCTTCGTACCAACAAAGAGACCCTCAGTGTTGGCCCTTTCGGCAAAAACTTGCGAACAAGTTGCAGTCTCACACGAAACAACTATGGGGTGCTGCAGAATCAGGTTTCTGCAGGAAAAAGAGGGATATTATTGTACCTTTAGCCTTAACAAAGAATATTTATGCAATACAGAGCTTCGACATTCACTTAAATAGCTTCGCAGTTTAGATAAAAAGACAGTTTCTTGCTTAACCCTTAACTGGGAATTCACAGCGAAGTTAATACTTAGCAATTTATCTTACTTTAACATTCATCTACTTATCAAATGCATAAAACAAAATAAAAGAACCACCACAACACAAGATATACGTGGTTCACCCCTAGTGTAGGGGCTACGTCCACAGAACTGCATTTATATTCAAGACTTTACAAACACACAGTTCTGATTTGCGCACTCAGCTGCAGAGGTCGTCAATGCACTCAGCTGGGACTTAACCTTTCTTACAAAACACTCCGTGCACTCAGCTGCAGAGGTCGTCCACGCACTCAGCTGGAACTTGACCTTAAACCCAAAATAGATCTTAGCTTCACATCACATCAACATCATAACATAAATCATAAAAACCTACTTGACTCATTTACATAAGTGCCTATTTATACAAGTGCACTATTACAATACCATGGGATTAAACCATGGGCTTAAACCATGAGTACTAACCATGGGTCATTTACAAAAAGAGGGCTTCGACCCAACCCTGAAACCCCTAAGACTATTTTGGACCGCAACTCCGCTTTCAAGCCTCGCACCAAAACCATGGAGTTGGAAAAATTAAGGACCTTGAAGGTCCGCGCCCCAACAGGCCCCTAAGACTCACCAGTGTCCCGTCCCGGGGGACTCTGCTGCTTTTCTGGTGGAAGAATATTGTTGGTGAAGATAGTAAATTGCTTGTTGAGGCTACGCATGATATCTTCGGTTTCTTTCTCCTTCTCCACTATCTCCTACAATGTAGCTGTAGATGCTTCACTGGCCTTCTTCTGTGCAACCGCATCATACTCCTTCAGGACTTTGAGCTAGTTGTCCGCAGCAGTGCTTAACTCCAAGGCCTCATTAATAAGAGGCTACACAGAGTTCACCAACAGTGTTTATTTCCTTCTGCATGACTCAATTTCTTGCTGGAGCTCATTGCTATGCTTCACCTTAAGCATCTTCTGCATGGGAGGCAATGTCTTGATTTCCGCTTTGAATGCATCCAAATCTGTCTATCGCTGCTTGATGGTTTCTTGCAGCTTTTTGACTTCTGGGTTGTCCTACAAGTTTGCCCAGGCCTCGACACTTTCGTCTAGCATCTATGATGCACTACTCACAAGATCTGAAATCTTCGTTGCTGCGGCCTGAATATCTCTGCGACGCTGTTCCCTGACCTCTGGTGGACTCTCAGGAATGATGCGAAGTTGAAGTTCCGCAATATGAGCCTCATGTTCTGCTTTTATCTTCTCTATCAGGCTTCGATACTTTTGTGCATAGTCTTTCAGCTTAACAATTCTTTGCTCTGGTTCTTCTTCAGCCTGCATGTCGAAGTCAGGGAGACTTCAGCACGCCTCATCCAACACTCGCGCTAGTGTAGCCCGCTTGTTTTTTGCTTCCCTCTTCTTCTGTTCTGCTTCTTGCAACTGCACTGCAAGGATCTCACTCTGGTTCGTGGTATTCTCTAACTGAATTTGTGAGTAGCTGTCTTGTTCTTAGATCTCCTTCATGATTGCCAATTAAAAAAGATGCAGCTCTGGCATAGACAACTTTGTGTAGTCTATCTCAACTGTCATGCTCATTTGCGAGCGAGATGTTGCGTCAATTATTATGAGGGTTGCACTTGGTACTTGCCCTCTGTTGTTTCTTGCTAGCCATTGTCTTGCATCTGGCTGCGCGCAAATTGGGGCACTTCTTGTTGCGACGCCAGTCGTTGATCTTTCTGCTAACGCCTTAAGTTCTTCAATTCGCTGCGTTACGCCAGTGAGCGCATCAAGATGCGTAGCTGCAAACTCTAACCATTTGTTGGTTAATACTTCTGTGGACTTCATCAGAGCCTGATCAAGCTCTTCAATTGCCATGACAAGCTCTTCGACGATGTTCTTTCCCTTCGACGCCTTAGCTTTCTTTCTGGGCCGAGGCTTATTTACTTCCTCTTCTTCTGGAGACTTGCGCTTATCTAGGCGATTGGGGTCTAAGATGGTTTTGAACGATTCTTCTTCTTCTTCATCCCCTCTGTCATCTCCACCCTGGTCACCTTCGCTCTGCTGCGACTCACTTTGTTCTTCACTTTCTTCTGGTGGATCACTCTGCGGCGGCTGACTAGGACCTGCGCCCACATCTGTTACTGGAGGAACTGGTATGTTGGGCCTTGTTCGTGCATCCTTCATCCATTTAGCCAGCCACTGCTTGACTACTACGAGGATGTATTCCTAGTTCACTACGTATGGCAACTTCCAGCATGTATGCTTGTTATCTACGCGGGCCTAGATGAATACATTGTGCATGTCAGCCTTGAAGTTGGCCACTCCAGCATATTGAGAGAATAGCTCATTACTGAGCCGTGGTGTTTTCAAGATCTCATATGAAATACTCATTGAATAGAATGAATAGAAGGTGAACACATAGTTCATCATCTACTACAAAGATTTATCCTGTGAAACCCAAAGAGATGCATACCTTGTTGTGCCAGGCATCTGCGGAGGCACATCAACAAACTATGCCTCGGTAGGTTCTTTCCATCCTATTAGTGCAATAAGCACTATCAACCATTAGTAATGAAAGGGTCTACCTTTCTCCTGCGCATCGCGGACATCTTCGAGGAATTCTCTAGCAATGCACTATGCCCATTTGTAACTGTAGCCTTCGGTACAGTTCATAGCAATACTGACTATCGAGGCAGGTACTTCATTCAGTCTACACTTCCGCATTAATTTGCATGCTAGGAGATCTACGACGAAGCGAATATTTTGGTGTCGAATGGTCAAGGTTTGATACCCTCGCTTTCCTTTTGTTAACTCGAAGTGATCATTCATGTGTTGTGCCAGCTTCATGTCTTCATGCTTTCCCACGAACTCAATCCCAGGATCAGGCCCTTCCTTCGGCAATCCTGTGATCCTATGAATGAGTTCTCCATCAATGGCAATTTTTTGGCTTCCTATCCATAGGTTCCCATCATGCACCAACGCCAATAGCTGCTTGACCGCTACGGTAACCTGCGTGCTGCGACCGAAGTGGGGGACATTCAACATCTTCAACAAGCCGGCTTGCTCCAAGCCAGCAGCCCATTGTTTCACTTCCAGTAGCATCGTTCCAGTCTCTGAATAATGGACGGCGTGCAATTATTTTCCAGGTGTGAACTATGGAAACTTCCCACGATCATTCGTATCATGGTCGGTGTACTTGAGCCGGTCTACTTTTCCTGTCATCGTTTCGACCAACTGCACACCTTGTGGCAGCGACGGGGTGCATAATGTGAACTTGGCTATCCGCCGAGGTGGCTGAACCCCTAGTCGAACAGGCGGAAGATATGGTGGATGCTACGATGCAACGTTCTCATCCTCACCAAAGTCTTCAAAACCTTCAGGTGGGAGCTCTGCCGAACCAAAAGGATCCATCTCAGGATCCTCCGGTGTCTTTCCTGATGGCTTGTGTCATTCTTCGTTTTGCTTAGAGCGAACTTCGGCCTTAAATTTCTTTCTGGTTGATCGTGTCTGCATTGGTTGATTCATCCCTAGGGGAGTCTCTTCGCAAGGTGCAGATGCAGGTGGATTGCTCATAAGGTTCTGCAGACCCCTTTGTCTAAATTCTCTCAACAATTCTTGAACTTCGCGATCAGCTGACATGGACTCAACTCAAGAAAATGCATAATACGAAATTCGTAGTCCTGGGTGTCTTCTTATAGAATCCATTGACCAAATCTTCCATAACTGTGCATTAAAGACACCAAATTTGATCGAGCGGCGGTAGATATTGTCCAAACGGCACTAGATTTCCCAAAATCTCATCATTACAGGCAGTTAATGCAGTTAACGTACCGGCGCCGCCAAATCTCATTTTTTCCAATGGTCGCATTTTAAGCTTCGACGCTCCTTTCTTCTTCAGCACAACCAGTAACTTCAGCTTCACCACAATAAGGACCTTCGACACAATATAGACCTTCGACACATCCTGACAAAAGCTTCGACACTTTGTAAATTTTCCAACAATCTGCTGAAGTTCTCTAAGAACAGCCTCATTATAGTCTAGTACACAATTTCAACTGTTCTTGGTACTTAGACTCTCCTTCTTGCTATCACTTCTGATCAGGGGGTACAGGCTCGTCCCTGTACTTCTTTAATCTACTTCCATTCACCATGGAGGGAAAAATTTCTCCATTTAATTTAGCTAACTGAACTGCGCCACCATCAATAGCTTTCTGAACTATGTATGGTCCTTTCCAATGTGTCTTGAACTTACCGGGGAACTTCATGAATTTGCTGTCATACAAGAGCACAAGATCACCATTCTGAAAATGCTTCTTCTTAATGTGTCTATCATGCCATGCTTTTTCTCTAGCTTTCTGTACTTGCTGCTGGAACCCTACAATGAATCTGTCTTCTTCTATTTCTAGTATCTTTGCCAACCTTTCATTCAACATGGCTGGATCATCCATCTCTGTGAAGGCAGATATTGTAAGGCTAGGAACAATGTATTCCATGGGCATTACTGCTTCTTGTCCATATACCAACCTAAAAGGTGTATGGCCTGTCAACTTCTTGCAAGTGATTCTATAAGCCCATAATACTGCTGGAATTCTAAGATCCCAATCATTTATGTTAACATTGCAAACCTTCATCAGAGTGTGCTCAAGAATCTTGTTAAAGGCTTTGACAGTTCCATTTGCTTGAGGATGGTAGGCAGTACTCTTCTGATGATATACTTGAAATTATTCGGTCAATGCTTCAATAGTCTTATTCAGAAAATGTGATCCTTGATCACTCATAAGAATTCTAGGACACCCAAACCTTGACAAGATATTATCAAATATGAACTTTGCAGCTGTAGCAGCGCTATAGTCCTTGACTGGTTGAGCTTCAGCCCAACGAGTAAGGTAATCAATTGCTGTAATAATATATCTTGCTCCAAATTTCTTTGCAAGGGGATTGATTGGTCCAACAAAATCAATAGCCCACTTGTCAAATGATTGTAAAGTTACCTGTGGAACCAGAGGCATCTCATCCCTCCTGCATGGTTTGCCTGTCCTCTGACAGATATCGCAGCTGTGGCAATACTCTCTTGCATCCTTATGAATTGTAGGTCACCACAATCCAGCTGTTAGAATCTTCTGTGCCGTAGATTTTCCTACATAATGACCTCCTGCTACTCCAGAATGTGCCTTAGCCAAAATCAGTGGCTTTTCATGCTCCGGGACACATCTGCACAGTATTTCATCTAGTCCCATATTATATAGTTGTCCTGCTATCAAGGTAAAGTCAGCTGCTCTAACCACCAGCTGCTTCTTCTGCTGTGTTATCATCTCAGAGGGTGCAACACCTGTAGATAAGTACTGAACAATATCCTGAAAATAGTCATCAACCATCTGGATGGCAAACAATTGGGCATCAGGAAGACCTTCGTCCAAACTAGTGGGATCTTCTCCTGACTCGAGCCTCGACAAGTGGTTAGGCCCCAAGTTAAGTCTTCCTGTCTTAACTATGATCTCAAAGTCATACTCTTGAAACAAAATCAGCCATCTGCATATCCTTCCACCTAACACAGGCTTGTTAACCAAGCACTTCAAAGTAGAATGGTTAGTGAACATCTTAAAATGAGATCCTAACAAATAATGTCGAAACTTCTGCAAGGCATAAACCATATCTAGACCTTCTCGTTCTGTCGTAGTATAATTCTTTTCTGCTGTGGACAATTTTCAATAGGGTGATCAATATTACCTTCACCTGACTGAGCCAATACTACACCTAAAGCAATGGAGGATGCATCGACATGAACATGAAACTCCTTATTCCAGTCAGTGAATACTAAGATAGGGACAGTTACCATCTTTTCTTTCAAAATGTCCAAGCTTTCCTGGCATTCAGGTGTCCATTCAAACTTAATATCTTTCTTCAATTTCTTTTCCATATGGGCTGTAATCTAAGCATATCCTTTAATGAATTTCCTGTAATATCCAGTATGACCAAGTGTAGTGCGAAGTTTCTTAACATACTTCGGAGGTGGTAAGTTCACAATAATGGCTATCTTCGTAGGATCCACCATCAATCCTTGCTTGCATACAATGTGACCTAGCAAAATTCCAAAAGGTGCACAAAAGATACACTTCTTCAGGTTCAATGAAATCTGATGCTGTCTACACTTGTCCAGCATAAGTCTTAAACTGGCTATATGATCTTTCAATAAACCAAAGATAGTCCAATCATCAAAGTAAACTTCCAAGAACTTATGTATAAAGTCCTTAAATGCATATATGACTAGTCTAGAAAACATAGCAGGTGCATTCTTCAATCCAAAGGGCATAACAGTATACTGAAAAGATCCCATTTATGTAGCAAAGGTTGTTTTATGTCGATCCTCTGGGGCAATTCTAATCAGATGGTAACCTGAAAATCCATCAGTGAAAGAATACACTTCTTGACCTCCGACATTGTCTAAAACTTCATCTGTAAAGGGAGTAGGAAAAGGATCATGTAAACAGGCATCATTTAGCTTCCTCAGGTCAACACAGATTCTAATTTCTCCCTTGGTCTTATTTTCTTGTACCACCATAGGGCTGACCCATTCGGACTCTTCGACAGGCTCAATGATTCCTACAGCGAGCATCTTATCTAGCTCCATCCTAACTTTTTATTTATAATTAGGGTTCAGCCTATAAGGGCGCTACTTCACAGGCTTCGCATCAGCTTTCAAAGGTATTTTTATCACTCCTATATCACCAAGGATACCTTTCATTTCTGAGAAATTCGTCGGAAATAAGTCTCGATACTCATGGAGAAGTTCAGTCACTTTTCTTACCATTTCTTCGTCCCAATAATCTCCAATGGTAGCATACTTAGGCATTTATTCTTATCCAATGTATACTTTCCTTGTTTTCAAGGGCTGAGTTACTTCAGGTGATTCGACTGCTGGTCCATGTACTTCGCAATGTCCTTCTGACTAGGGAATATTAATGTTGCGAGGGTCATCGTCTTCATCAATGGCGAGGTTATAGCATTCTACTGCATTAGCTTCTTGTTCCTTCCAATCAGGTTGGTACTCGGCTATTTCTTTATCATCAAACACCTTAGTATGGACCAACCTAATAGCTGTGTCCAAAGCAGGGCAAACCTCATCAATAGAAAATGTGAGCACAAAACTATCAGCAAGGCTAACCCAACTTACAGTACCATGGCGAAGCTCCACCTCTGCATACCAGTTCTTTGCTATAGGTTCCAGAGTGTGTACAAACTTATGTACCCATTCTTCACAAGGTACATGCTTCCATGCTTCATAACACTGCTCCAAATGTTCTTGAGGGCTAGTCTTACCATTAAATCTGCTTTGTACCTCCTGAGGTTGATCTATGAATCTCAGGCGAAGAAACTTTTGACAAGCTCCCCAACTATGAATATACTTTTTATGACCATTCCACCATCTGGCAGCTGTGGCTCTAAATACTGAATCTAGAGTCTCCATTTTCTGTGAATCTGGTACTTGCTCTGAGAATTGTACAATAAAATATTCTGGGTCTGTCAAGCCATCAAAATTAGGTAAGACTCTTGGCTATGAGCCAACCCATTTGATAGACTTGGTAATTCTGGCACATCGATGTCCATGTAGCTCATAAAATCAATTATTCCAATTTTCTAGACCTTCTTCTGAATCAGTCATGCAAGAACTGTCGCATTGCCAATCCATTATATCTTCAGTGGTAGGGTTAACATAGTCTTATTATTTAGCTGTGATGTTGTAAATATGATCCAAAACATCATGATCCTCATCTCTAACTGGCTCTGTATACCTTTCTCCTTGAGAAGGGTCCAATGGTACTATGACTCTCAAGCCTTTTCCTTCAAAAGTCATCTGTCTATTCTTAAGGATGATTACTGCATAATTGTTTATTTCCCATTCAAATCCTAGCAAGGCTGGATAGGGGTTGCTATCATCAATTATTTCAATGACTTCAAAATATGCTAAGTTACTGACTCCATCAATATCCACTTGCACACTAGGGAATCTTCCCAAGGGCACAATCTTCTGCTGATTGGCTAATCTCAATTGTATAGGGGACCATTCAAGCGTAGGTTTTCCCATTTGTTCCCATGTCTGCTTAGTTAGGACATTCAATTCTGAGCCCAAGTCTAAAATGATATCAGTCATGTCATAATCTCTTATCTGAGCATGCAATCTCATTTCTCTTCCAGTCCTTCTAACTCTATTAACAGTTTTTCCTCTATCAGAGCTTCGCTAAGGTTCGCAAGACGCAATAACTTTCTGTAACTCATTCAAAGCATTCTAATTTCTTAATAGCTTCATACAACTCTGTAAAAATGATGTTAGTGTACTTACTTGATCCGGCGAAGCTTCTTGGAATTGTAACTGTTGGTGATGTTGTTGCGTTGTTGCTACTGATGTTCTTGGCTCAGCAAAGTCTTTTTTAGCTTCCATAAATGTTCCTTTTTCTCGTCCAACATCGAAGGCTGGAATTTTCTCTGGGGTCTTATGGACCCAAGCCTCGTCATGCTGTTTCCCCTTACTCTGCACTTGTGTCCTAGATCCACTCCTTGTAACAACGTTAAGGGCTGGGATAGGTTTTTTCTCTACAACAATCATCTGAACATTCTGAGTAGGAGCGAGATTTCTTTCTTGTATCTTGGCTATCAACTGTGGGCATTGCTCAATCACATGATCGACTGCTCTGCAATATCGACATGTCGTAGTTGGGTTCTGACAGTCTCTAGATACATGTCCTTCCTGATTACAATTATAGAAAATAACCTGGCCTCGACCTCTTCCAGGCATACCACCATGACCACGACCTCTGAAATTACCTCGACCACAGTAACCATATCCATCATTTCCTTGTGCATCGGGTTGTACCCTATAAGCATCATAGGTTCTCTCTCTCATGAGGTCAAAGCTGCGACATTCATCTTCGTTGTGTCCAACTGACCTACAGAACTTGCAGTAGGGATTCTCAGGTACTTGAACATATCTCTGCAGCAGATAGAAATCTTTAGGTCGATGCTGGCCAGTTGTTCTACAGATCTCACAATATAGGACATTGGGGTTAAACGGGTTCGGTGCACCAGTATTCAAATAATTTCTTAATGCAGGACACTGTTCTTTGTCATGACCTTCTGTCTTACATCGTGTACACCAAACCTCTTCGCAAGTAGCTTTCCCTTTTTTCATGTCGCGAAGCTCCAAAGCCATTTATGCTAGTTGCGCCTGTATTTGGGCTATTCCAAAATTATCTTCAATAGGAGCTGTTTCAAGTTTCATAGCAATTTCCAAAGCCTCTTGCTGATCAACAACCTTCTGTTCCATAAGTGGAGTCCTGATATGAGGAAATAGTGCTGCAATGAACCATTCTGTATGCTATTCTGGTCCAATAGTGAAACTAACTTGATACAGCAGAACCTTGAACCTCTGATCAAAGTCCCAAACTGATTCACCTCACCTCTGCTGAATTTCTTTCAGTTTAGTTATACACTGTGACTCTGATTTAGGCTTCTTGAATTCTTTGATCATTTCTTTTTTAATATCAGCCAAGATATAGTTCTGAGTACTGAAAAAATTCATAAACCAGGTCAAAGCGTGGTCCCTGAAAGAGGTGACCAGCTACGCTCTTCTTGTATTTTGATCCATAATATTCTTAGCAGTCCAAACAGCTTCACATAAGAACCAAAACTGCTCTGGATCCTCTGATCCAGTTTCTGTAAATACTGGGAGTTTGATATCATCATTCACATGGGCCATATTGGATTGAGGGGGGGGGGGGGGGGGAGGAAGAGGGGGAAGACTGGTCATAGGAGGAAGGGAACTTTCTGAGGTAGACTGATTTGTGACAGGACTACTCGGGCTAGGGTTACTTTCAGACTGTGACGGGTTCTCAGGGATAATAGATCTTCGCTGCGGAGTTATAGGAGGGTTTCTAACAAAAAGGGTTTCTTCAGATTCAAATTCTTCTGGATTTAATGAGGTATAATCGGTATTTTGGCTTAGGGTATAGGATCCAAAAGTTCTCTTGTATCTTTTACCACTGCGAAGCAAACCACTTTGCTCGTCGCGGTCACTTTCGCTTCCAAACATAGGTTAGTAGCAATAAATCTAGCAATCTGATTCGATAAGCAATATGCCTTTCTCAGCCAAGAGCATTTTAATTTTCATACTTAATGAATTCAGGTACTTACCCCTTGGTCTGAAAAACTATCTTTCTGCTTTGCTGAAAGAAGTATGTGTGTCGATGGCGAACTCCGTCACAAATGCTTCAAGGGTTCGCGTTGTCCAGAAGTCAATAGCTCTTGATACCGCTTTGTTCACACTTTTAAACAGCTTAATTCTTTCTAGGGTCCAGGCAGGAGACTGGTCTTCTTTGAAGTTTGTCTTTCTTTCTGTCAACCTGGACAACCACTGGTGCAATTCTATGTGGATACTACCAAGGAAAATTTCATAAATATCAGAAAAAACGTACCTTCGCAAGAAGTCTTCTGAGCTGCGACGAGGATCCTTATTTTCTTGTTCAGCAAATTTCAGATAAGTATCTTCAACCCAGTCATTGATTTCTTTTACTGAGGGCCTCCAAAATTGAATGGATAATGAAAATAAAAACTAAGCAAAACAAACCACACAAAAAATTGACAAGTATTGCTCATGAATTTACAGTATATTCATCATAATAATATCTGGTGTTACAATAGTTTACATAGGTAGAATTCGAATGCATGCAATGAATTCAAATCCTCCAAGTGGATATGACTGTATCTAACTGAATCTCTAACTCAAGGTCTCCCAATCAATATCGGAGTCCAAATAGACAACTCCCTGATGACCAATAATTCCAACAAGCAGTAACAACTTGTTAACTCAGTGCAACTTAGTGTGGTAGGTAGGAAAAGTGCTCCTCCCCATGAAACCATGCATTATCCATGCATTGGTAGCACTAGATTAACTGACAAAGAAGTAACTGATTGTAACTAGGGGCTAACTAAGACTAACTAGTACTAACACCAATTAACTGAAGTAGGTTGGTTCTAGCACTCCCAGTGGCTCCTAAAATGTAGGGATTGGTCTAGGAGGAGCCATAACTGATGCATGCACATGAAGTAAGTGGAAGTTAACCTATAGTAGTGTTCCCCACACTTCAATGGCTGGTACATGTGGTCCTATTGGGCCAAGTGGACCCAATTGTACTAGTGGACCCAATTAATTAATTGAGGTTACTAAGTTAGGCTAATTAATCTAATAGAAAGTATGAACAAGGGAGGATTAATAATCCTAACACCCCCACTGAATCCTAACTTGGACAATTGTGGGCCTTGGTAACAAGACCATAGGTCACCCAATATACAATCTAAGAGACATAATACAAATGAGGTAGGAAAACCTCTTGGGAAAAACCCCTCAAGATAGGAACTGAGAATCAAGCCTTAATGCCCAAAAGAGACCTGAGAAAGGAAAATCTCTTTTCAGTAAAAGACTTGGTAAAAATATCTGCAATCTGATTCTCTATCAAACAGTAGTGCAGTGTGATGGTTCTGTCATGCACCAGCTCCCGAATGTAGTGCATGTGAACTTCTATGTACTTTGTCCTCTGCTTCTGAACATGATCATTGGAGATCTTGATTGTAATATGGTTGTCACAATAAATATCTATTGTAGGTGAAGTCTGAATCCCAAACTTTGTCAAGATGCCATGAAGCCAAACAACCTGAATAGTTGCATTCACAGCTCCCCGATACTCTGCTTCTACTGAAAAAAGTGCAAGGGCTGCTTGCTTCTTGCTGGACCAACAAATCAGCCCAGATCCAATCATGAATAAAAAACCTGAGGTGGATTTCCTATCATTTCTATCTCCTTCCCAGTCTGAGTCTGTAAATCTTGTGAGATCCAGTTGTGCTCTAGCAGCATAGTGGATCCCATAATCAATAGTACCCTGCCCTGCACATAGTGCAAGATCCTCTTTGTTTCCTTCCAGTGTAGCTCATGTGGCTCTTACATATATCTGGCAGCAACACTCACAGCATAGGAAATTTTTGGTCTCGAATGAGTGAGATACAGAAGGCTTCCAATGAGATGTCTGTAGAGATTGCTGTCCACCAAAGGTGTGGAACCAACTTCTTCAAGCCTAATTCCTGATAAGAAAGGGAAGGGGACTTCCTTGTAATCCTTCATGTGGAACCTCTTAAGCATGTCTGATGAATACCTGGACTATGAGATCATGATTCCCAAAGTATTTTGACTTACTTCAAGACCAATGAACTATCTTAACAGTCCTAAGTCAGTCATAGTGAATGCTTTATTAAGTGCAGACTTCATGTTGCTCAATCTAGCAACAGAGCTTCTAGTAATGAGCAAGTCATCCACATACAACACAACTAGAAGCAAGAACCCCTCCTTCTTCTTCATGTAGACATTGCAATCAGATTTGCACCTTTCAAACTTCTGATAGATGAGGAAGGCATCCATCTTGGAGTACCATGCCCTTGGGGTTTGTTTGAGTCCATACGCTGATTTCCTCAGTCTGTAGACTAAGGAAGGATCATCAATAAACCCCTCATGCTGTTTCATATATATCTCCTCCTCGAAATCACCATGGAGGAAGGAACTCTTCACATCCATGTGGTGTACTAATTCCCATCTCTTGGAAGCAGCAATGGTCAATACCAGCCTGATGGAGTCCTTTTTAGCTACTGGAGTGAATGTCTCATTGTAGTCCAAGCCTTGGACCTGAGAATACCCTTTTTCCACCAATCGATCATTGTACTTGGTTGTGGTCCCATCAGTAGCTATTTTGGTTTTGTAGATCCATTTGCACTATACCATATTCCTTCCTGGAGGTAAGGGGACAAGTTCCCAAGTTTGGTTGTCATGTAGCGAATCAAACTCCTCATCCATGGCTTCCTGCCATCTAGGATCATGGAAATCCTCCCTAAAGGATTGAGGATCTGAACCAAGCATCATAAAACACCTTTCAACAAGAAGAGGATCTATGTGAGATAGTGTTGCACTCTCCTTTTGATATTGGGACCTCGTACTTCTTTTGTCATATGGATCCTCGGCACCATCTCCAACTCCTTCTATGACCTACTTAGCCCATTTAGGCTGCTGGAATGAGGTAGATGTTGGATTTGGATCTAGATCCCTTTGAGTTGTAAGCTCAATGTCTAGATCATACTGGGATGAATCCTCTTCTAAATCTGAATAAGAAATGTCAGGATTTGAAACTGAAACTGCAATAGGAAGTGAAGGAATGTTTATACCTTCATCAGCTTCGAATGGAAGCTGTGATGATGTTGCAACTGAGAATGGCATGAAGTGAGAGAAATAGTATGCCTTGGAGGCATGATCAACAATTCCTTTCACTATAATCTTCCCAGTTGAGATATTGGTGATCTCTATTGATTCAGATCCAAACAATACTTTCTTTGGTGAGCCAGTATGGGTCATTTGATAAACAGATAATAGATTAAATGCAAGTGAGGGAACATATAGGACATCTCTGAACACACCATGCTTCGCTCTGATGGTGCCCTTTCCTGCTGCTGGGATTTGGGAATCATCTTTCATGTGAATAGTGGGCCCTTCTTTGACACTGAGAGAGGAGAAGAGATCCTTGGAGGAAACCATGTGGTTGGAGGCTCCAGAATCAATCAAATAGGTTGTAGGCCGAGGTGGTCCTGATTTCAAAGCATGACATCTTTCATGTCCATTATCAGACTGTTTTTCTCTTTGAATGTTATGCTGCTTGAGAAGAGCAGACATTTCATCAAGTTCCTTCCTCATATAATGATCTTCAAGGTGATACCCTTTTTCACAATATGGACATAATGTTTTCCCAAATTTCTTTGTCTTAGAGCCGGAGGCCCTTTCAGAAGCTTCTTGATTTTGTTTAGGCTTCAAATTAGCTGCCTTTGGATCCTTCTTCTTTGATTTCCCCTTTGCTTGTGCTTTGGAAGAGTCAATAACAAAGAGAGCTTGATCTTTGGAGGTCTGGATGACTCCCACTCGAATCAATTTGTCTTGTTTTTTGATTAAGGACTTGGAAAAAGAATCTAAGGAAGGAAGTTTCCAATCAAGAAAGCTTTCCCGCTTGGAATGAAACATAAAGACATAGACAGAGTACTCAGGGCCTAGTTTGATGAGTATGGAAAGGACATTCTACTCATCCTTTCTCTCTATCCCACACTGTCTGCATTGGAGCACTAGAGACTTGAATTTGGAGAATAATTGATCAATTGTCTCGAAACTGCTAGGATGTAAATATACAAACTCATTCTCCAGAATGTGTCCCCGAAGCTCATCTTGTTTGTTAAACAAGCTATCAAGCTTCTCCCAGGATTCTCTAGGAGTCCTCAATCCTTCTAGATGAAAGAGGAGATCTCTAGAAATATAAGTACATAAGTACTTGAATGCTTCATCACAACGGTTTAGGAACTTGTTTCGCTCTACCGGCTGATGAGGCTCAGCCTCCCATCCATGTATGATCCTGTGGTATCCATGCTTGTGCAAGGCCAACTGCATATCAATCCTCCAATCCAAGTAATTGGAAGTTGTGAGGATCCATGGTTTAGGAGTTTGAGAACTCATAATTGCTTCGGCTGGAAGACTGCAAATACTTCTCTCAAGCTACGTAGTACCTGCCAATTTTGCTACAATAACACAATAAAACATATGAATTGTTAGGATCATGCTTTTCCTCCTGGAATGAACATGTTTTTATGGTGTTTCACGCCCTCTCCGCTGCTCTAAATGAATTCAGAGCTAGTAAATTTTCATAGGGGACTTTTGTGGAAACCCAATTGCTTCTGATGTTCGACGGGGAGAAACAAGCATGAAACCTTCTTGAGAAGGCTCTAATACCATATTAGAATTTGAATTCCATTTAGATCTTCAAGCAGAGAGTTCTAATAATTTTTGTAGCAATTGAATGGAGAATGAAAATACAAACTAAGCAAAACAAACCACACAAGAAATAGACAAGTATTGCTTAGGAATTTATAGTATATTCATCATAATAATATCCAGTGTTACAATAGTTTACATGGGTAGAATTCAAATGCATGGGCAATGAATTTGAATCCTCCAAGTGGATATGACTGTATCTAACTGAATCTCTAACTCAAGGTCTCCCAATCGATATCAGAGTCCAAATAGACAACTCCTTGATGACCAATAACTCCAACAAGCAGTACCAACTAGTTAACTCAGTGGAACTGAGTGTGGTAGGTAGGAAACGCGCTCCTCCCCATGCAACCATGCATTATCCATGCATTGGTAGTGCTAGCTTAACTGACAGAGAAGTAACTAATTGTAACTGGGGGCTAACTAAGACTAACTAGTACTAACACCAATTAACTGAAGTAGGTTGGTACTGGGACTCCCAGTGGCTCCTAAAATGTAGGGATTAGTCTAGGCACCCTAACTGATGCATGCATATGTAGTAAGTGGAAGTTAACCTATAGTAGTGTTCCCCACACTTCAATGACTGGTACATCTGGTCTTATTGGGCCAAGTGGACCCAATTGTACTAGTAGACCCAATTAATTAATTAAGGTTCCTAAATTATGCTAATTAATCTAATAGAAAGTATGAACAAGGGAGGATTAATAATCCTAACAAGTCTAACCCCGAAAGGGGTCAATCCACCCATTCATCAATGGTGTGGTCAGATACCAGGAAATATCCAACTTCCTTGGAGTCTAACCCTGCAAGGGGGCATTCCACCCATGAATCACATTCCACAATGGAGTGGTGAGGTTCTCGAAAGTAACCAATCTTTTTGAAAACAACTAGCAATAACTGTGTTTGATTCAACTAGGCCAGCACATAGACCTCATGCCAATGGTATGATTGGTTTCGTCAACAACCTTGAGCAAATCACCCAACAAATGGGACAAATGTCTGTTCAAAACTCAGAACCTACAACTAGTCAGGATATGCAGCAACATGTTAAGCCTTCAACGACTTCTGAAACCCTCATCGTTCCATCCATGGACCTTAGGAAGGAGAAGAATATGTACAAGGGTAAGCATAGTGTTAATCCTTCCCAAAATCCTGAGAAACTCAGAGTTCAATCCATAGAACTTAGAGGAAATAAGAAAAAATACAAGAGTAAGCGAAATGATGACTTTGGGGAGGGAGATGCACTGAATCCATCTCAAGACAATGGGAAACAACAATATATTGTATCAATGCAACCCTTTTTGCAGCACCATCATAAAATGGTTGCTACAATAGTGGAACCTCTACTAAGAGGCAACCCGTCCAAATCCCCGCAAGAGGGAAATGATCCCAATGCCAATGTCATCATGTGTGATCGTGAGGTGAACATTAAAATGACATCTCATTCTTATGATGTCCCTCTTAGTGCATTGGATCAATCAGAATCACAGCCATATATTTCTCTCACCATTTAGAAACCAACCATATACATAGTACCACACCCCCCCAAAGGTTATCTATGTGGAAAAATGCATAATCCTAATGCATGAGCTGCTCATAACAAAAATATTGTTGTGGAAATAGCTCAAGCACCATGTGCCATGTCCGCCATGGAGGTGTTGCAATATTGTCTTGCAAAAAGAAAGGAACTATTGTGTTCAACTAGAGTTGTTGATCCATCCGATATGACATTGATCACATTAGACTTATACCAATCAACCTGTAGGATTCCTTCCAAAGTTGCTTTTCATATTAAAGTAACATCTCATGGCAAGAATATCTTTGAAACCATAGTTTATGAAGGGGCCTCAACCTTTGTCATGTCATTTAAATGTTGGAAAGCATTAGGATCACCCACCTTAGTTAAATCCCATACTATGCAGAAAGCATTTGATGGACATTCGTTCTCTCCTCATGGACTCATTGTATCCTGCCCTATTGAATGGGGTAGCAAAACGGTCATAGTGGATGTTGAGGTAGTAGATGCACCTATAGATTACAATTTTCTATTAGGACGTAGTTGGATACATGCGATGATGGCTATAGTGTCTTTAGTGTCCTGAGTGGTTCGGTTCCTTCATTGGGGGAAGATTGTCATGATCAACCAATTAGATTACATCATGCTTGAAACTCTTATCCAATCGAATGTTCCTTTCATTAGGGATGCTCTAAAGGAATTTCAAGACATTAGGGTAGGATCGTTAAAAAATGATTCCCTCATGGGAAATTTTGTGATCCTGCAACCCTTATCTGCTATAGAAATCTCATACCAAGCTATTGAAATGGATTTAGCAGATTTGGATCAAAATCTTCCCTCGATGGAGGAATATGATCTAGTTACTTGGCCCATTTTGGCTTTGAGATATCCCAGCTCACTTGATTTCCTGGACACTATTTTATCATCAGATGAAGCAATCCTTGAAGTCATAAACATTTGGTTGCACACACCTAAGAACATATTTTGTGGGGCCACTGGGAGCATATTTGGTTTAAATCCACCCAAGTATAGAAGCATATTTGTATGTTACTCAATCTTATTAGGTATATTTGGAAGCATGCATATAGGTTTTGGTTATCCCTCTATGAAGATGCATTTAACCCTTTTGCAACCCAAAATTGACATAGGGTTGAACCTGTTGGAAATTAGTGGTTCATCCCATCATATCTGTATTTTCCACCATTCTGATAGAAGAGCCTACCGAACATGGGACACCCTAGTCAGCACCCCATTTCCATTTTGGTTCCCATACTGAGTTTCTCCCATAGGCCTGGGAGCCCAATGAGTCCCATCATGACCTACAGTTTGAGACCACATACTTCTCTTCCATACAGTTCTGACCATTTCCCAATGGGCTCCCTCTTTTTTGTTAGTTTACATAAGCATGTGTTAAAATATCTGCATGAACATTTGTGCTTACTGCTTCGGTGCTTATTACTTATCTTGCGTATATGCCTTTGCAATCAATTTTTGCTCAAAATGCCTATAAACCATTGCTTTTGTTTCAGTTGACCTATACATGTGAGAACTATCTGATTCAGGTAGTTGATGGACCATGATTCATTATGATTTATGATTTTGGTGTTTTTTGCAAGAATTAGCATGAAGTAAACCACATTACTCCCTTCCTACTTGTTCATCATGTCAAATTGGATAACCGCAGTTACTTGGTTCTATTTCATCGTTCGTCGACACATAATCCTGCTTCAAATAGCCAACCGATGGAGGGAACATCTGTAAGAGTGTGCACAACTAGCTCAGCCCTTGTTTGCAATATGTATCTTTTCCTTGGCCTGACCCGTGCTCTTGAAAAACATAGTACGTCCATGCAAAACTCGTTCCCTCCCATGTATCATAGCATTCTTTATTCTTTTTTCAAGCTAATAAATGAAAATACTAAAAATTAAAAAACACAAAAATCCAAAAAAAGGCGAAATTTGAATCGTGACATAATAAATCTTTGAGATAAAGGAAACCGTCAGTAGTCACCCTTGAACACGTCAAATAATTTTGTATCCGTTGTCAGTACACCATTTACATTTTCCTTAGGAAGCTGTACCAATAATTTGAACAGATCTCCACCAATAGGTTATCCTTCCTGTCATCTATGGAGCTTTCATTGATTCATATGAAGTTGATGAATTTCACAATGGTTGGTTACTCGACTCTTATGTTTCCAAGTGTCCATTTTGCATCGTGTTAGGTGTTCAAGGGAAGTCAAACCAATGTCAGCCTTTCCTCAAATATTCCTGACCAATCATGTTGACCTTCCTTGTGTCAGTATACAGTGTTGGATCTCATAGCTCTACCAAATTATATAAGCCTATTGATCTCAGTTTCGTGTCAATTGATGTGGGATGCACTAATGCCCTCCTTCTGAAGGATATGTTCCTATCGATTCCAAATCATCATTTAGGAAATGGATCTAGGAACCCTAGTTAGTACCTTGAATCTTGCAGTCATTAGTGGCAGGATTCCTCACAAACCATAGTGGGTATACACCAATGACCCCTAATTGTTTGATTCTACAAGTGTTCGACTTCAGAACATCTATTCACACTTGTCAATTTGTACTCAAGTACCTTGGAGTCCATCATCATTATCAGTGGGCCTCCTCGCATCTATTAACGATATACATTAATGAGTAGTAATCAGATGGTGTTTTATTATGGTCAACATCAACTCATTTATTCGCATAATATAAACTCGTACTATTGTCAGTGTGTATTGAAGACCTTGGGAAATACAGTTGTATCACTCATCGATGCACTGCCTACGTTGCGCAAGATTAAAATACCATGTCAAAGTACCATGAAGGCCTAGATATGTTTCACTCATCAAATGTGCACTTATATGTTTTTACAGAATTTAATTTTGACATGGATCCAATGTGTATTGTTCATGGCCATGCTTGTTTACTGTTGAGCATGGGTATACCTGCCTTAGGAAGATATTGTATATTTGGTAAATTTCCTTGTTTGACTTGCAAGTGTTTCTCTGACTCCTACATTCATAAACTACGCTTTTCCATCATGCCTTGATCATTAAAGAGTATCAGTCGAAAGAGTATCAAAATAAGAGAAAATTCAATGTATTTCGACCCTTAGCATAGATTTGGACCTCACACATTAGGGGGAATCTATTAACAATAAAATTAACACCCTCAAAGATGATGGTATGAAAACATATCTTATTTTCGCCCGCAACATGAAGACCAGAATTTGGAACAAATTGAGAGCTTTGATCTCTCACCGGACCACTACTTCTACAAAGGAAGAAGTATGTGAAGACAAAGGTTTCTCTAAATAATTCAATACCAAGACTGGTTAAGGATCAAAGCGTAGTCACCACAACTCCTGGAGTGGAAAGAATACATGGGATATGTATTAATTGTCCTAAAAACCTGGAAATTCAAATAAAATGTCCAAAAACTAAGAAAAGTGGGTTTTTTGAAGGAAATAATAAAAAATCTTCAAAATTACTAATCCCACATTCATGGTTAGTGATTGGAAATACAAATGCCAATGCTATAAAAGAAAGGCATATGAAGTGAAAGAAGGAGGACAAATGAGAGAGCAAAGGCATGTCAGAGGAATGAGAATATAGATTGAACCTTTCTTGCACATCATAGTTTCTTTGATCATTGGCATTGATGGAGAGGGAGAGGGTTATTTTAGAGCAATGGAGAAATGGATTCAACCATTATTGGGTTGTAATCACTTTCCTCTCAGTTTAATATGATGTAATTCAAATTTCCTATAAATATTATGCTTCAATCCATGATTGTTTCATGTATTTTTGCAACATTTAGTAGATAGATTTCATGCTTTTTTGAAGTTTTTTATTAAGAGCTAGAGGTAAGGAACTAGCTAGCTGATGCTAATGGAGGCCTAAAGGCAATGGAGGCTGGAGAAAAAGGGTCTTCACCAAACGACACTCTGCAATATGTAACCTCCTCCCTTCCCTCTCTCTTTTTCCTTTGAAAAAGTGTAGAAATTTCAGGAATTGTCCATGATTGCATATATTCCATCAATAGGATTCAAGGCTCCCTGTAGTTAAGGATAGATAGGCTACAGACACGTCCCTACAGTCGATACTACTAACAGGATGGAGGTTAAAGTTCAGCTTTCTTTTGTTTGATATGCACTTATTGTTATGTTCTTGTGGGTGGGTTTCATATAGCCCCAATAGAGGGGTTGTAATTGTTTTGGAACCTTATGAAAAGGTGATGGCCTCTAAGATCATGATCATTAAACAATCAAAAGTTAGTAAATTCCATTGGATATGAGCATTGCCAACTATGCAACATTTGACACCTTGGCACAAGCCAAATTCCAAGTGCTTGTGAGAATACCTAGGTGTAAAAAACCATTACAAAATTACAAGCATATATTTTAAATGGCTCAAGTACTTGAACATTAAGCATATTGTGTTGTTCTCAATGACGTATTGATGTAACTTTTTTAAAACCATTTGCTATAAAACCCGCAAGGAGAAACAAGGAGAGTGAAATTTATTAATTTTCCATGTAACTATCTGGAATGCTTTTATATAATGTGCAAGTATAAACAAGGAGAAACTGCTCAAATAAATATCTTTTAATTTTTTTTACGTAAGGTGGAAAGAGAGAAAAAAAAGGCAATTGTCTAAAGGAAATGTGTTATAATGCAAAAATGAAGACTGTGCAAGAGCTTCACAAACTGTGAACTAGCAAAAGTTCTTAGTTGTAGCATATTGATAGTTGGCATGATAGTGTTAAGAGAATGGAAGACATGATGAGGGCATGTTTACAGAGTTCAGGCATCAACAACTTTCAAAAAGCAAATGAAACCTAGGTCTATAAATACTTTTCATGATTGATAATTGTCATCGATCAAGCAATAATGTGTAGGGTTGTTTTCCCCTAAATTAGATATAGTAAACATCATAGTCTATATTTGAAATAATAATGTCAATAAAAAGCAATGGTTCTATAATTGGAATCAATGACTTAAAAAAACACACAAGATCTATATTTAGACAAGATACTTCTAGAACAAAGTGCCTTGTATCAATAAGCTACAACCCTTTTAGCTTCGATGATACACTTCTACATCATTTCTTATAGAATCATGGATGCAATTTCAATACACCAGGACAATCTAGGGGAAAAGGATATTTCTTGTATACTAATTCTTAGTCTAGATTTGGAAAAGATACCTATAGAACAATGCACATTGTATCAGTTGGCTACAACTCTTTAAATGGGCATGGAACACAAGCATAATTTTTTTTGTAGAATCATGCATGAAATGCTAATATATACAAGGACATTCTAGACAAAAGACAATATATTTTGGACATCGAATCAAACTCTAAAACATAGTCACTATGTTTGAAGACCTATAGAAACTCAGAGCCATGATAGATAAATTGAATTTCCCAAGATACAAAAAGGCATCTATAAACTTGTTAGTATGTACGATGCTATGACCTAATATCTTAACATCTAGAATGCACAAGTCTTGGAGCTAAGAAACATATTTTTCAAAAACCAATCAAGATTTAAGAAATCTTTATAATTTTGTCCTAATTGGAAAAATGGATTCTTGAAACAACAATCATGGAAATGTCAACATAACATAGAACTTGCAAATGAATATAAATCATAATCAACTGAGAGTGTTTAAACATAGCCTCAAATCCATCATTGATCAAATGAGATGCCAACAGTTGTCAACGATCACAGTCATTGTTGCAAACAAAGATCACTGAGGTTGGAGCACCATAAGGCCACTAATTATTTTGAATGAGAGGGTGGAAGTGTAGGTAAAAGAGATCCATGACTCAATTACAAGGATATGCTGATATTTTATGTAGGAATGTTGATACCTCTTTTATATTGAGAACATAAATTAGACATCCAACAAGCATTGTGGACTTTCAAAGGGCCATGATAAGGGAAAGGAAGCTTAGCAAATAGTTATAGACCTAATACTCCAATTGAGATAGTAGTTGGGCTGCTTAACAATGGATCTGAAGATCTAAGAAAATAAGTGAATGACTAAGGTATTGGTGCTCAATTCCTGTAATATGCCCTATTTGACCCTTCAAAAATGTATTGAATTAAATTATGTAAATGATGTAAATATGCTAAGTATGGATTCCTAGTGCAGAGCTCAAGGCCAAGGCTCACCTAGTGAATGGCTAGGAATGTATGATATAAATATTTTTATTTGGATCGTGTGTTTTCCTCATCATGACAATTCAAAAATATATGTAAATATCATGTTGGAAAATAACAAAATGGTCCAATATCGTTGTGCAAAGAGTACTAGAGGGGCTATGAGTTCACCATAGGGGAAGAGGAAAGGGGGAATGGGAGACTAAATCCGTTGTTACCAACGGTCAACCTTATAACTCTTCAAATTATTCCATGAGATTTAAATGATCCAATCGCCTTCTTTTGACTATTTACAATAATTGAATGCATGTGTGAGGTTGGTGGGAAAATTCATCTCATGCATTTATTGAAGCATGGGGATGAATGTACTAAATTTGAGTTAGTTCTGTCAACTACTCGAGGTCAGTCTACACATGTCAAGAATCCTTTCTTATATGGTTAGAAGCTAGGTTAGTTGTATTTTCACCATTATCTTATAGCCCTTGGAGTCAACACTCATTCTCTCATTCTTTCATGTATATCTACACTAGGCAGAGATCCCCATTGTTTTTCATGACCAATTACTAGACTATGTAACCCAAAAATTTGAATTCAGAGACAAGATTGCAAATTTGAAGGGAATATAGATGTATGTAGGTGAGCGAAGAGGTTGGGAAAGGTAGGAACCATTTCCCATTGAGTTTTTCTACTCACATGTGCTTAAGGAGACACAAATTGAAGCTATAGGCGGTTCTCCGATAGAACATATCATATTGGACTCTTTCTATGCACACACTGGAAGGAAATGGAAATATGGATCACCCAAGAGAATTGTGGATAAGTGAAGTAGATGCCTGATGCCAAAAGGGTGTTGTGTGGGATAGGTATTGTGGGATCCAAAGATATGGTAGTTTAGTGAGATCCTTGTAGAGTTCTCTATGAGCATTTGGGTAAACATAGAGAGAAGAACTAGTTGTGGGTCGAGAGGGAGAATTCTATATGTGTTTTATTTTTCCTTATGGCATCATAACTCAGCTTGGGGGTGGCCTCTCAACATAAATAGTATAGGCTAAACAAAGTTCCTATAGTTGGGTGTAAAATTTCTCTTACACAACCAATTGATTAGATCTGCGCTAGATAAAGATAAGTATTATTTTCTATTTCAATGTGCAATCTTCTGTAATGATTGAATTCATATATTCCTGCTAGACGTGTGTGGATAGAGTTTATTTCCACTATATATGTTATTTATGCATATGCACATGTCTTTTAAATATTATGAAATTGTAATTTGACTATGGGGTGAAATTTGGAATCCCAAATTTAGCTAATGTCCCATATTGTTGGTTGGATTGGGTGAAGGGGATGCGACAGAGTGATATCAGAGCTTCTTTTTTCAATAATAAAGTTGTATGGACCAAAAATCCATACATACAGACATAAACTAGAAATGGTTATGTAGAAATCAGGTTTTGTTAAGTGATAGATAAGTGGCCAAAATTAATTTTGAAATAAGTTAGAAATAATCCCCCTTATTGTCAAATTGAAATTTTGTATAATTACAAAAACCTTAAATTTTTGGGAATTTTATAGTAGTCCCCGCTTGTGCCATGTGGACGAGTGATGTGGATGAGCCACATGGGAAGAAGGTTTGATGTGGAGGGGCCATGTGGGAAGAGAGTGTAATTTGGACCAGCCACATGATATCTACATGCATTTGTGTCCGCATATGATGGAGTCTAAAGTCAGAGGATATTTTATCGTCGGGTAGAGGCGGAGATCAACGACTGACAATACGTTAGGCTCACATGATATCTACATGAATTTGTGCAGGCATATAAGATGGAACTGATACAAATTGTCTCTTTGTTACCTTTTAGATAGGTCTTCATTACTCCACTCTTTGAAATTCTTGTAAGGAATATTGGTTGACTATTTCAGTGGTAGCCTAAACATTTTGATTTCAGAAGTATATCACCTTGAAAAAAATCTCCTCTATCTAAATATTGGGAAATGCTTTAGATACAACAAATTGTCCTTCGGTAAGTTCTGAATGTTATTGGAAGTTTATCTTTGGTGCCTAGTCATAAAGATCACAAGTGTGAAGATAATCTAAAGTTGGTTTATGATTTTGGAAGTAATACATGAGTAAAATGTTTGATCTATGTTCAATAAATATAGGGCTGACCGATTAATTAGAAGAATCTTTGTTTCTCATTATGTACTAGCTCTCACAAATTGTTAAATGCCCATGATCCTTGTTAGTATTGAAATCGATGTCTTTGGTTTGATAAAATGTTGTTTACATTGAGCTAATGGTTGAGAATATAGTTGCTTTGGACTAAATCGAGCTTATAGTCAGCATCATAGGATCTAATTTATGGATTAATTAATCAAGACTTACAACACAAGCTAACTCATTATCAAGTCAATCTTTGTATTTAAAAACAATGGATGACATAAAACCTATTATTATACCTTTTAACCAATGTTTTCTATTGTTTTATGCTAATTCAATCATACTTATGAGAAAACACCTTATATGATATGTTATATTGGTGTCTACTCATACAAGCATACATTAAGATATGTACAATGCTAGGCTATAGCACCTTGGAGCTTCTGCACATAATGGAAGCATTTGAGTGTTATCTGATTTATCGTACCATAGTATGTTTGGTATCTACAATTGTAAAGGGATAGAAGCATAGGTTCTCAGATTTTCCAAATTATCACATGTACATTTTCCATGATTTCTAATAAGATGAAGTTTTAATAGGTACATTATCAGAATTAATGATTTGGAACTCATAATTCTGGGAACTTGAGTACATTCCAATTTCCAGTAGAGTACCACCCATTGTTAAGTGAGAGTCTGAGACAAAGAAGAATGAATAAAACAACATAAAAATGTTTAAAATAAGTTCATTAAGTTACTCATACTGTTTTAGATTCCTCTTCCATGTCTGGCATGCAAGAATCCTAGTAACATGCCTTGCTTTGATGCCAACAAATAGTATCATACCACTCATAGGTACAAAGAGAGCCTAAATTCCTTTGAACTGCTTTGGACAATAGAAAAATGGTGAGCTGAATCATTTCATCATCCCTATGTTTTTGTGAATCTATGATGAAATATAATGATAGGTGTCTTTTCTTATTGTGAGAAAAACACCTAAAAATGGTTTTTTCATTCTAACTATGAATAAAAATACAAATCCTAGTAGAAAAACCTAGACAAGAGGATAAAGTGGATATTTATAGTGCAACCACAGTTCTTGAGAATGACCTAAGTATTTTTCCACACAAATAGTTTTCATAATAGAGCTATGAAAATAAAAAAATAATATGTCTTTTCCAGAGTTCATAACAGAGGCATATGTGCAAACTTGAAGAAGTTCAAGAGCAATAGTCAAAGTCTCTTTAGAACGAACAAAAGAAGAAAAAATGCATCATCAAGCGTATCTACGAGTCTCCAATGATTCAGTTAGGTTGGGTTTCTTTTCTCACGGGATGGCTTTCTCTGCTAAGCCTCACTGATGGCCCCAAGAAACCCCGCTTCTAATCCCTTTTCTTCCAAATCCCCTTGAGAAAATAATATAGGTGATGGTGAATGGATGTAGGTGCATAGAAATAAAAAATCTTTATTATCAAAATTTTTGGACCTTTCTCTAACATAGTGAGTCCTATCCTTTAACACGTTGAATTCCACAACCTCATCCTCATGTGGATTTTTGCAACATATGGTTCCAAGCATGGCATATCCCAAGATGCCTAGCCCTAACATGGTATTTGTTTTTCCCTTGTAATAAAATACATGGATTGGGTTTTCTTCATCTCTTCTGTGTAAGTCATGACATACTTAGACACTTTGGTTTGAATTGATGGCCTTAGTGGGAAAAAACACACAATTCTCAATGATTTTTTAATAGTGGGATTCTTTTGGTGCACCTATGCGCCTTTGAATATAATGAGGTGGGGATGGAAGATGCATCAATATATTTTTTTTATCAATGTTCAAGGATTAAATGACCTTGGAATAAAATAGACCATGCATCAATATATATTGAATTCCTTTGGTGGGATAGGTGTGTTTTGATTTCCAGACATCCATGTTTTAGAATTCATGTTGTGAGTGAGATTCTATTTTATTTGGACAATACATAAGTGCATTTATTTATTTTTATGTCAAAGGATGGGTGGAAACCTTGTTCTCTCTTAAATTTGATAAGTAAATTATTCATTGGGGTGTTCATCCATCTCAAGGTTAGTTTGATGCTTTGGTTAATTTGGACTATCCATCTAATTGGACTATCCAACTTGTATGCCTCAAATAATTTTGGTGAATGGGTATCCCTTTGGAACTAGATATCTAATGGTAGGTTTAGGGCTTGTGTACCACTACAGGTTATAAACCATGTGGGTTAGGATATAAAAACATTTATGATGACGATAATAATGAAGATGATGATGATGATGAAGATGACAATGATGGTGTTAATGAATATGATGATGATTATGACGATTATGATGATGGAAATGAAGATGACAATGAAGCATTCCTATGACCAAGAGACCTATCCTACACATAAAAAATGAAACGGTGTCCATGTTCCACTTGTATCCAAAAGGTTTCCTTTGTAGGGTCTATGTAGTGGTATAAGACCCCATGCAATGCCCATGATTTATAGAGATAACTTAAGACCCTAGGATTTTCCCATAAACAATGTACAAGGAACTCATACCCATATCTAGTATGCAAAACCTAAAAAGGGGCTCCTTATATGACTTGAAGGTGAAGGCTTCCCTTTGTAGAGAATACGTGGATGTTCCTAAAGCATGGCTAATGGACCCTAAATAAATGATGCAGACCTATGTTCCTATTTACCATGGTTGTGACCTTGAGATGTATTCACCATGCATAAAACCTTAAAATAGTTTCCATAGTCCTTTTGTGAAATATGTTGTTCAATTTACTTTGGTCGCCTCAAAGGTTCTCTCTAGGATCCCTTATTTGTTTTATCCCAAACTATGGAACAAAAGACATGACATATTGAATATTTATATTTAATTAATAAGAGATATATTTCTACACTTTATTCGGGCTAGATAATATAATTAATTGGATAATTGTATATTTGATTTCTACCATGAGGGGCCTCTTCATGTTTCTTTTTTTGAAACCATACGACCACATTTACCAGCATTGTGGAGTAGCCCATTTGGAAAGTGAATCCTTTCACCAATTTAAAGAAGTAATATTTACATTTATGTTCCACATCATTACATTCAACATCATGGTTTTATATATCACAATGGTGATCAAGTTGTAAGTTGCCAATATTTTTGTATATCTTGTTTACAACTCTTATTGAAATGATAATTTTTGGCATGTAAAAATCAAGTGTTTGAACTAATGTAACATTATGATAGAGATGAATTGAGATTAAAAATTGTATTTGTTACATTGAGTGGTCTGCATGACCCAGCTCACTCCAGACAATAATCTAATATCTTCAATTTCTCGTTGAAGTTAATACCTTATGAATTGTGGGTCAAAAAATTATTTATTTTCAATAGTGGTACTAAGAAGTGGGAAAATACGCTTCTTTTAACTAGTTTATTCTTTAGATGAAGGGGCTTGGTGGAGAAGAAAGTTAGAACTTGAAAATGGGGCATTTGAAATCAAGCATGGATATGAAAGTTTCTGTGACCTAATGTATTTAGCTGTTGGTTGTCCTGGGAAATGGAAGTTTCAGAAAAAAAAATGTATGTGATATGAGAATCCTTCTACTATATAGAATTTGTAGATTGGAAAAAAATTGATATTGAAGTTACACAATCACACTTGTATGAAGTGTAATTTTATCTAGTTGGTGTTAAGAAAGAGATTATTATGTTTGAACTTATTCTTGTAGCGTCTTGGATCGGTTGAACCCAAAAGCTGGTCCAATATGCAGAAAAATATATCACTCTAGCAGAAGAAGATTTCACTGGTTATTGTTTAGGGTTTAAGGGAAGCTGAATAGATCCCCCACATAGGTCGATAATAGATGGTGGATCTTTTGTTATTGGGCATAATTTTTTTATAATTGATGGAACAGACCTAAATTATTCCAACATGCAATACAATTCTACAATTTATTCTATCCTTTGTTTAATCCAACAAACCAAAGGAGATCTATTTGACTCGATTGAGAATTCAGGGAGTTTACAATGAAGGTTAGCCCAAAATGATTTTTCCATTGACCATTGGAAAAAGGGAGAGAAATCTGCTATATATTTATCCTTCTAATTGTTGACATATAAAGAATTCATTCCATGAATCGAATCAGTGTATATTTTTAACCTTTAAAGTGAGGAACAAACCAAACATGCATAAATTCAATATGAATTAAATCATAATAGAAATACAAAAAATATCACCATGTCAAGCCACACAAATCCATATTCAGATAATTTAGCAAAGAATTTAAGGTCTGAAACCCCCAAAGCATGTAAATAAAACATTTATAGTTAACCTTTGAGACAATGCATTGAAATGCGAGGGTACCTTTCGATTTTTGTTGATATGAATTAGAGATCCAGCGCTCTGATCTATCGCGGATCATTGTTAATTGTCTGTGATATTGTTAAATGAAATAAATGGCAGAAGTTGAGGGGGATGTAAAACAAACCCACAAAGCACATAAATAAAAACATTTGCAGTGAATCTTTGAGACAATGCGTTGAAACACAAGGGCCCCTTTCAATTCTTTTATATGAAATGAGAGCTCTAACTTTTTGATATGTCGTAAGTCATTGTTAATTTTCTACACTTTGGTCAAAATGGAAGAACTGGAAGAGAATGTAAAACAAACTGAGGAAGATACAAAGATATGCTCTATTTTGTAGCTTCAAGACCTGGAAACCTGTATATTATGCTCATATTATGCCCTAAATCTTGGTTTAATGATCATACACTGGACGCATAGATCTGGTAGTGTTCATGGGTTTGAGGGAATTGCTTGTCTCATTCATGATTCTCGCCCATCCAGTACAACGTTGATCTTATGGTCATTAAATCCCGCAAGGCCATCACATTTGATAGTGGGATAAGATGGAGGAGGCACAAAACCATAAAACCTCAAGATAAGACAAGATGATTTTGATAAAATGTGAGGGAAAAGAAACCACGCCACAAAATTTGAACCCATATTCCATCGGATAATCGACTGGATTCATCAGATAATTGACAGTAGTCGGTTATCTGAAAATGACATGCATCAATTAAAAAAATTGATAAAAAATCGTAATTTTAAAGGTGAAATTTGATGACACAATCAATTTCATCTAATTTCATTGGATTGTGGGTTCAAATTTTTTTGTGATTCCTCTGTCTTCCAAGATCATAGGATTGTGGTTTCTCTCATGATCATCCTTCCTCTTCTAGGGTTCTTAGAGCAGTGCCACCCTCCGGTTTGGGTGCTACATGAAACTTCTCTCCATGAACATCCGTGGTTTCATAGGGCTCACCAAAATCAAAGCTCTCGAGTCTCTTCTTTCGGTTTTAAATCCTGATATGATTTTTTTTTCAAGAAGCTATGTGTGATCATTCCCAGGCTCTAAACCTTTTTTCTAAAATTAAACCTGGTTGGGAGTTTTGTGCCATTGATTCTTTCAGTCTCTTGGGAGTGTTTCTTACGGGATGGAAACCCTTGGCTTCCCGCTGCAAAGCCTTTGTCAATATTCTTGGTATCCTGGTCAGGGTCAGGTTCATGGGTTTAAACACTAAACTTTCATGTCTTAATTGTTATGGTCCTTATATGAATAGGGAGGTTTTTTGGAATGATGTTGTTGATGGGGGTATTTTTCATCACCCTAATCTGTTTATAACAGGGGACCTTAGCTTTACTCTTTTCGATGCTGAAATATGGGGTCGCAAATCCCGTATTGATCCTCTAGCATCTTATTTTCCTCAGCTTTTGGTTAGTACTAATATGGTGGATCTTTCTCCTGCTTGCTCTAGTCCAACTTAGAGGGATGGTCATTGTGGGGTTGAGGGCATAAGTAAGAGGCTTGATATGCTTTTATCGTATGACCTTCTTTTTCCTCTCTTTTCGAGATACAAAATCTTATTCCATCCTTCAAAAAAATTTGATCACTTCCTGGTCTGCTTAGAATGGGATGATTATACTTATTTTCACAACTTTCCTTTTTAAGTTCAATAGATCCTGGTTGATGGAGGAGGATTTCTCTCACGTTGTACATACTTCTTGGTTTTCTGTGATATCCTCACCTCATTGTGATTCTATGTCTCTTTTGGTTATGAAACTTAAAAGACTCAAAGGTGTTGTTAAATGATAGGAAAATGAGCAATTACGGAGGTGGGGGAAGAAGCTAGCAGATATTAATAAGGATATTCAACTTCTTTTCTCAACTAGTCCTTCAGGTATCCTTTCAGAGGAAAGAGCTCAACTAATGGTCTCTTTAAAACACCAGAAAGATAAGTTATTGGCTCATGAGGTGCTAACCTGGAAACTTAAAATCAGGGAAAATTGGATTGATCGGGTATATGCCAATACCAATTTTTTCCACAGATTTCTTCGTCCAAAAGGAATTTCAATGCTATTTGGGATATTCAGAATGATGATGGTATTTTGGTCAATGATAGAGCACAACTCAAAACTTTGGGGGAAAAGCACTTTTCTTCTTTGTTTCAGGATGATGGAAGTTCTCCTATCACAATCAATTTAAGGTTATAAAACTTTTCCCATCCTATTTCTCAGCAAAAGATGAGGCCAAATTTGGAATAGAAGTGTCATGTCGGAAGTTGAGGTTTATCGGTCCTGACGGGTGGTTGGTTGAATTCTTTCTGGTTTTTTTTTTGAGCTGGTTTGTGATGATTTATTGAGGGCAGTGGAACAATCTAGGAATCATGGAAAGATACTTAAGTTGATCAACTCTATATTTATGACCCTCATTCCAAAATGTGAAAATCCTAAATCCTATGCAGATTTCCATCTTGTCTCACTGTGCAACTTAATATATAAACTTATTTCTAAGATCATTTCCAACTGACTTAATCCTACCCTTGACAGGGCCATCTCTACAAAGTAGTTTGGTTTTCTAAAGAGTGGGAAAATTCTTAAGCCAGTGGTTATATCTCAGGAAATCATAAACTCTATTAATATTTATAGGATGAAAGCTTTGGTACTAAAATTGTATCTCGTCAAAGCTCTTGACAGAGTTAACTGGAATTTTTGTGTCTTGTTCTTCTCCAAGTTGGTATGCCTCTTGATTCAGTAAACTGGATCATGGGTTGTGTCTCATATGCAAAATTTTATGTTCTTATCAATGGCTCACATGCGGGCCTATTTAATGTTTCAAGGGGCATTCGTCAGGGTTTCCCATTGTCACCTCTTCTCTTCCTCCTGGTGATAGAAGGGCTCAATCTTCTTATTGGAGAATCAAAGAGAAAAGGGAATATACAAGGTATTATTCTATCACCCTCACTTGTAATAACCCACTTGATTCTTTGTGGAAGATGTGGTATTGTTTGGTAAGGGAACTTTGGAGGAGTGGAAATCTTATAAGGATGATCTGGATCTCTTCTGTTGGCCTCGGTAATATGTATCAGCCTGGATAAATTAATTTTTCTATTCAATAACTTAAATTAGGAGGTCCGACTTAAACCTTTGGTTTATGGTATAAAGGACCAGAGATGGATTATAAAAAATTGAGAGAAAAGAATTAGTAATTGGCATTATAGATTCTTAACTTTGGGGGGGCGACTAATTCTTATCAAGTCTGTCCTGATGGGTATTCCAGTATATGGGTTCGTGTTGGCAAGGATTCCTAAATATATTATGAGAAAAATTCATCAATGTATTTTTTCCTTCTGATGGGGGGGCATTGATCACAAACCCAAGATGCATCTTGCTGATTGGCATATTATCTCAAGACCCTATGTACATGGGGGTTGGAACATAAAAAAATTGGAATGGTTCAATATCTCTCTCAGGATAAAGATCTTGTGGATTTTCCATAAGGGTAATGGTATTTGGAATAAAGTGATACGGGAAAAGTACCTAAAAGACACTCCTATCGATTGTTGGTTGTGACGACAAAGGTTTTATATACAATGCACTTCTCATTTATGGAATGGATTTATTCAGATTCTCTCCTAGATCAGTCATGTTCTAGGATGGAGAACAGGAAATGGGAATTTGATCAAACTGGGTATCGACCCTATTGCAGGTATTAATATGACATGTATACTCTCAGGAGACCTGCGTGACTATCTCCATGATTATGGCATCTACACACTCAATCAAGCACGCAACATGGGGGAAGGGATATATGCTCTCTCCTATTGGTTAACACCGAATGATTTGGACCTTGATGGTGTATGGAAGGTAGAATAGTCTCGATACATCAATGGTTTATCACGTGGAGACATTAGACTAACAGATAAGTGGAAGAAGTTGTTATGGATGCATAATAATGAGAATAGTGATGTTTCTGTCAACATGGCATATGATCTTATTGTTTCATCAAACTTGGAGATACCAACTTGATGGAATCATAAGCAGTTATGGTACTGGCACAATTCAATCAAACTCAAATGTTTTATATGGTTTTGCTTGGAGGATCGCATCAACACTTGGGACAATTTGACAAAGAAGGGTCGGACTGGTCCAAATAGATGTTGTTTATGCAAATCAAATTCTAAAACAATGGATCACATATTCGTTTCTTTCTCCTTTGCTCAGGATGTCCGAGACTCTCTCAAATTTCGATTTAAGTTGATTTTTCCTCGGGAGGCTCCTACTCTTTTGGATAACCTAAACTATTGGAATGTGATTGATCTCAGCCTACTCTACCTTTTTTTTATTATGTATCTGGAACATCTAGTTATCTCGAAACTACTGTATATTTGAGGGCAGTGATATGGTTATTGATTCCATATGTTACATAATTCTTGACCAAGTTAAAACCTTTCCTGTGGCTAGCTCCAAAAAGACCCATAGATATATAGAAACCACTCCTATCATCATCTACCCTTTTGATTTCTTTGATGGTGTTGTTGCATCAAATATCGGTGGTGCGTGATTTACTCTATTTATCAGTCATTCCCACTTCTTCCATATTAAAATGGGATGTGGGGCTAGCACTAATACAAGATTTGAATTGCTATCCCTTTGGGCTCTATTGGTTTTTGCGGTGGCAGTCGGTCTTCCTACCCTTCATGTTTTTGGATACTCATTAGTCACAATTAACTGGGCTAATTACGTGGATGGGATTTCGACACTAGATCTGGAACATTAGTGTGACCGTATTTCTAAGGTCAATGACTCCTTCCTTTCCTTAGACTTTCAACATGTCTATCGAGAGCACAATACGATTGTTGATTTCTTATCGAAGGATGCACTTACTTTGGTGTCAGGCCTTCTCTCCTTCTCGAAATTTTTAGAAGGATAATTTATTGGGGGAGGTTCCTTACAACTCTTTTAAGGATATTTTTCTATTTTGAGTGGCTTACTCATCTTACTTTTGGTTAATATCCGAGCATTGACTTTCTCTTGCCACATTGGGTTCTTGGTATCTCGGATGAGATGATATTTCGGACTCCCCAAGGATTGAGGCTTTTTCTCTCTCCTAGTGCTTCCTTGGATAAGCTTTCAGGGTTCATTGTGTGCTCTCTATAGACTGGTGGGTTTTTCTTGATTGAGAATGGAGAAAACATTATGTTTCCTTTATGTTACTGATAATCTTGACCTTTGGTGGATTCTTCACATCCTACTTGTAATACTTCTAATGGTTGTTAACCTATCTTCTCGTTCTGTCTTAGAGTCATCTTCTTATAGGTTATTTAATATTCATTATGAAACACTTACAAAAAGTTGGTAAATTGTCCCTACCGGTCCTAATAATTTGACCAAATATGACTATGATGAATTCTAAATTCTTTTTAGTATACATAGGAATGTCTTCTAAATTCTAAATTCTTATAATGTAATATACAAAATTTATCCAAAGAAAAATTATATATATATTTCAATTATATTTTAGAATTTTCTTAATTGTATTATAATTGTAATATAGATATTTATATTATATCAAACTTTTTATGTTTTTATAATTATATCAAATTGGGTAATCTATGGTATATTAGTGCAAAACATTAAAAGGTATATTAATTGTAATATAGATATTTAAAGTAATTTAGATTGCATATTTAAAAGGTTTGTGCAAAATATTACGTAGGTTTTGTTTCCAAAGTTTAGTTTATTATTATGTTTAAAGTAATTTAGATTGTATATTTAAACAGGTTTTGCATCTTTATATATAAATAATAATTTATAATTTTTGGTTTTAAAATGTTAAAGTTATAAAATTAAGATGAAATGAAGTATTTTATAATGTTTTTAACAATATTTGTTTTTTTGGATATTGTTAAGATGCATGGGATTTAATTTAACTCCTACTATACCTCTAGGTGCACCCACACTAAATCGTGGGTTGAGATACACTATTGGTAGCCACAGTTTAATATTTTGTTTTTTTGTAAGTCCGCAAATTGTATTAAGCTACTAAAACAAAAAGTACATCAAAAATTACATTCTTGATTGAATTTTGGGGTGGTCTAAAATAGAGGAGCCACCACCCCAACCAGGCAACGCTATGGCATTGTCTTACAATAAAATGGATCCCATCAAGTGATGGGGGCCAAACTATAGACACAAAATTAATACTAGTATTGTTCATAGACTCGTGAAACAATATCTTAGAAAGAAAATTAAAATAGAAAAACTAAAAATGACAGGTGGAAACAGTGGTAGTCCTAGTCATCTTCAGGGTCTCCATCAACAACAAACTAGGGGTGAGGAACCTCCTCTAAGATGGGGCATCCCCCCTAGAATTCTTCAAATACCTTGATGTCTGACTACTTGATGAGTATAGGAGAGGATTTACCGATAAGTACATCAGCTTCACGAAAATGCTTATTGATCAATGGCGTGATAGTGGAAGGCACTGGGAATGGAGCAGTCATCATAGTAGCCGTCGCAGGAACCGAGCTCCTATCCAGTGACAGTCCCCCAGTAATGCTACCACTGCCTTCTTCAACGTTACCTGCAATGCAAAGTCCAATGGCTAAGTGTTTCCAAGCTGAAGTCATGTCCAACATGTTGAGTTGGGCATCAAGTTCAATCAGTTTAGTCTTGGAAGATAACATAGAGTTGCGAGTGTAGTTCGAGTTACTGACAATTTTCTCCATTATGGCACCCATCATATTTTTGATAGGCCAATAATGATTAATTTGGCCACCCCCTATACCTCTATCCATGTGCTCGATAACCAAGTGATCTTCCCATTCATCAATTAGGACTCTCACATACATGGAGACACCGGTCTCATAGCCTTCTTCTGAAGTCATGCCCATGTCACGCTAAGCAAGACCACAACCACTGCTACCACGGTGAGGGGTACCATGTTTTCCAAACTTGGTGAGCCGAATAAAATGCTGCATGTTCTCGTCAAAATCCCTACTAATTAGAGCCCATTTCCTTGAATGATGATGTAGGTGCAGGTGATGAACCCGAAAGCTCAGCTTCAAAGAGAGGCAGGTGGTCAGACCAGAACGAAGTTGGGATGAATCTATGCAAACTAAATCCCGGAGCGAGAGAATGAGACAAAAGGCCTCCCATTCCCATTCCTTAATACTGTTGTACACATGACTCAATTCAAAGGCCATCGAAGGTAAGTTAATGAAGGGGTGGCTCTGCCAACGCAAGAATACACTACAAAGTAGTTCTTACATCCCTCGACGGGACTATTCGACCATCGTCGAACAGAGTTATTAATTTCCTATCCCTTTTTCCATCGCCATCTAGGGAGTCAATCTCCACATAGTGAATACACCTTAGATATTGTGTGGGGGGGGATATAGAAGGCCCAACATGCGATATGCCATGTTATCATTCATCAGCCTAAGGCACCCTGCGTTGTCAGTCAGACAAGTGACACTTGCATCTGGGTTGGAGAGATCCTTGGAGGACAGATCCTGGCATATGTGGGATATATCAGTGCTAGTTATGCTGTCGAGCTCACCTTCTGCGAGTGGTGAATGACTAAGGACTCCTTCCTTGGATAAGAAATCAACAAGAGATTTGGCCTTGTATTTTATGTGGTGAAAAGAGATAGCCTTGTTCTGAATAAGATGGATTTCAAAACGGTTGAGACCATGCTCCATTCTCCAGATGGGAAACATTTTGGAGGTCTAAGAGCCATGTAGGATTTTGGATGCCATCGAAAAGATAATTTGTAAATCCCCCTTAGCAATCAAAGGGATAAAGTCTTTTCATTTGGCAATAATAATTCCTTCAATAAGACCCTCCAATTCAGTCGCATTATTACTGTCATGGACAATGTTCCCAAATAAGATCCACATAACTTATCCAACATCCTAATGAATCCTCAAAACATAGCATCACCAGGATTCCCTTTAGATGCACTATCGAAGTTCAGTTTATAGACACTTTCCGGAGGGGGATACCAAGTATCAGGGATTTAACCATGAACTCTGGACTTCCTAGTAGCCACCTGGGGAGAGGTGAGTTGAAATTTCCAGTTATCCAGAAGTCGCTGCTCAAATGGAGAGGTGGGAAAGTCTGCAGTACTTTAATGTCTTGAAGAAAGAGATTCTCGAAGGTTATTGTTGATGGTACACCAGATTTCCTAAAGGGAGTTGTGTTTTCCAACAAATGTTTTGAGTTTTCTTTCTTTCCAGATGTTCCATATGATGAACCCTGGTGTGAGTTCCCAAAGATGGTTGAGAATCAAGATATTAAATGGGTTATCATCCCATTGTTGTAAAATCTCAGTAATGTTACCTCTGACTCGTTTGCATCTCTTGTTATTCTTTGTAGCCCTATCCTACAATGAGTTGGAAAAGATATAAGATTCTAGAAGGTGATCGATGGTTTTCGAATGAGTGTTGCAAAACACACATTTGGAGGGCCCTTGTAATCCCCGTTTCATAGGATTGTCCCAGGTTAGGATACACCTATGTGAGAGAATCCATAGAAACATTGAAACCTTGGGCCAAAGGTTGGGATTCCAAATTTTCATCTAATTTGTGGGGGGTTTCTCCTCATGTATTTTTTTAAACAAAGAGTAAGCCTCCTTGATCGTGAAAGTACCATTAGTTGTGTGTCCCCATCTAATGATTTCAGGTCCATGTTTAACTCTGATCTTCCTACGCTGAATATCCTACCAAATAATATCCAAGTGCTCTAACTCCATACGGTGTCTCCAGTTGCTAGGATCCTTCCAAATTCGAAAAATAAAGGAGAACTCTTCTTTCCAATGATCTCTCACCAGGGTGGTTTGGTTTGTTTGTATGAAATCTTGGATCTTTGTTTGGATGTGGTTATTTTTTAAGCTTGGCATTTGTTGCCAAGAATCATGCCAAAAGAGTGCATTATTCCCATCCTTGACCTCCCAGAAGTTGTGTTGATGAATAAGGGATCTTTGATTGTTAGAAACTTTCCATATTGAGGAGCCTGAAGGGTCTTGATCAAATCTGATTATAGTGGGAGGATTCCAATCGTAGCCATCTTTGTAATTCCAAAGTTGAGCCCAGGGAATGTGACTATGTAAGATCCATTTCCACCATATTTTAGCTGAGAGTGCATGATTGTTTATCTCTGGGTCCCGGATTCCAAGACCTCCTTCCCATTTGGAAGAAAAACTTGCTTCCATCTCAGTAGGGCCCATTTGTTCATGTTCTTGTCACAACCACAAATTTATTTTCTTTTAAGTTTTCTGATGTATTTTAGCACCCATTTTGGAGTCATTGGGACAGAGAAGAGGTAGAGGGACATAGATTGTAGAAAAACCTTGAGAAGAATTAAACGACTAGCCAAGTTTAGGGATCGAAAGGCCCAAGAGGTGATACGAGTTTCCAATTTGTCCAGAAGTTCTTTCCAATAGGAATGTTTGATTGCATAATCAAAGAGAGGGGCTCCTAAGTACTTCAAGGGTATGGAATCCACATAAAACTTCAAAATTCTAGAAATATTGCGTTGGCTGGTGATGTTGGTGTTATAGAAGAATATTTGTGACTTTTCCAAGTTGATGGAGGTGTTAGAGGCCTCGGAGAAGAGATCAATGATATATTTTAAGGTATGTGCCTCTTGGACAAAGGAGTGACCAAAGAGGAGGTTGTCATCCACAAATTGCTGATACACAAGGGGGGAATCTCCATGGAGAGAAATTCCTTGTAAGGACCGAGAAGAGATATCATATTTAAGCATTGTTCCTAGGCCTTCTTCCATAAGAATGAAGAGGAGGGGAGAGAGAGGGTCACATTGACGAAGCCCACGAAGGGGGAGAAAGTGGAGGATGGTGTGCCATTCTCAAGGATGGAGTAAAAG
Source organism: Pseudotsuga menziesii (assembly GCA_001517045.1). Lineage (NCBI taxonomy): Eukaryota > Viridiplantae > Streptophyta > Pinopsida > Pinales > Pinaceae > Pseudotsuga > Pseudotsuga menziesii. Next base: position 45,687 of record LPNX011091642.1, on the reverse strand, counting down.
GAAGAGGATATTAAAGATACGATCCATTTGGTCCAGTTCTGACAGACACCAAAAGCAAGGAGTATTTTCTCAATGAACACCCAACTCAACTTGTCGAAAGCTTTAGAGAGATCAAGTTTCAGGATAATTCCAAGCAATTTGATTTGTTTTAAGGAGTGTGTGATTTCATGGGAAAGAATGGTGCCATATAAGATTTGTCTACCCTCCACATATCCTGACTGCTCAAGAGAAATGAGTAATGGAATAAGGGGTTTCAGGTGGTTGGCTACAACTTTAGAGATGATCTTGTAAGTAACATTGTAGAGAGAGATGGGTCAGAACTTACTTGGATGTGAGGATCTAGATTCCTTTGGAATGAGAGTGAGATAAGTAGCGTTGAGGGATGGAAGAACCCAATTATTCTGCCAAGATTATTCAACCATATCCAAAGTTTATGTTTTCATTAAATCTTAGATCTTTTCCTTTCGCCATTTGATTCACCATACATAGAGATGGGTTGCATGAGGGAGGGGTTGTGCTCCGTGGTGATTAAGGAGGGTATGTGCTTAGTTACCTGGTTAATGGATTCAGCTTGTGATGGAATGGGTTTAGTTAGCATGGTTTTTTAGTAGCAAGAAATCTCATTTTCCATGTATTCATGCTCATCCTAAATAGTGCCATCATTAGTTTTGAGTTTGGAAATCTTGTTGGTCATCCTATGTTGAACCGTGGATCTATGGAAGAAGGAAGTGTTTTGTTCTCCCTCTTTAAGCCACACTACTCTTGACTTATTTCTCCACAAATGTTCTTCTTGTTCATAGCATTTGTTCAGGCACACTAAGAGTTATTTTTCTTTGATTTTTATTTCATACGTATACCCATGATTCATAATGACAAGCTGTATACTTTCAAGCTCTTTTTTCACTAGCTCTTTGTCCTTAAATATGTTTCCAAAAGTACTATGATTCCACTAGTGAAGGTTGGCCCAAAGGATCCATAACTTTTGGTGCATGGTGGAAATTTTAGATCTTCCTTTGACTTGCATGTTGGTCCACCAATTTTTAACAGTATCATTGAAAGAGGCATGGGAGATCCAGAACTTTTCAAAGCGGAAAGGTCAATAAAGGGGAGTTCCTAAGTTGTGCCAAGAAAGGGATATATTCCAATGGTATGAACCTACAATGGGAAGGACGATGGATTCCAAGAAACCACCAGTTTCAAGGATGGTATTCATGGCAAGGAAACGATCCATATGTTTTACTAATTTGATGAGCCCCTCCTCTCTTATTATTCCAGGTGAAGAATCCCGAGGATGGGAGAAGGTCAATTAGGGAACAATTGGCAAGGGTAGCTTTGAATACATGATCTTTAGTATAGAGGGACCTATGAGCTCCTTTATCTTCTTCCAAAATAAGGATCATAATGAAGTCTCCTCCGATTAGGGTGGGGGAGTCTCGATACTGCTGAACGAACCACTTGAGGTAGTGGAGGAACTGGAGCTTGAGACTGGGGGATTGAGGCCATAAAATTTCATAAGATGGTATCTTGTATTGATTACAACTATATGGAAGAGAGAAGAGATGGAATGGGAAGTAGACGCAAAGTCACTGAGAGAGACAAGAAGGGGATTCCATGTTGGAGGTTTTGTGGCCAGGGAGAGATTGTTGGAAGATTTGCAGTCATATGGAAAATAGATCAGAGTGTGATATGGTTATCATTGATGGAAACATAGTTCCAAATATGATCTAGATGAGAAGAGCACTTAGAAGAATCCATGGCATGTGCAAAGAGATCAACGGTCTGAAGCAAATCCGAAATTACTGTGATGAATAGATCCGGCGGTCAGGAGTGAACCCAAACAAGATATCAACGATCCAAAGCAAATTCGAAATCATTGTGATGGACAGATCTGATGGAAAGGAATGAATTCACAAAAGAAATCAATGGTTGGGACAAAATACACAAAGTTTGAAAGAAGATCTGATGAACAGATTCGACGTACAGGACTGAATCCGCCCAAGAAGATCAATGGTCCGAGGAAAATCTGAAATTATTGTGATGGACAGATCTGATGCTTAGGAGTGAACCCACACAAGAAATCGACCGCGCTAAAGGATTTTTGCAAGAGAAAGTAAAAAAATGGAAGTCAAAAGTTCAAGAATAATATTTCCGAAGTCGGAAAGCAGAAAAAGGAAGTCGGAAAGAGGAAATCCAAAAGGTCGAGAATAAGAAAAGTTAGATTTCCGTTTTCCTTGGAAAGTAGAAAGCAGAAAGTGGAAAGTGGGAGAACAGGAAATGACTATCGCTAGAATTTGGGTTTTCATATCCCGAAGTCTGGAAGTCGGAAGTGTGGAAATTGGAAAGCGAAAAGCGGGAGAATAGGAAAGGACTAAGGTTGGAAGTTGAGTTTTCCGATCCTGAAGTTCGGAAGTCGGAAGTGCGGAAGTCAGAAGTTGGAAAGTCTGGAATTTATTCAAACAAATGTTGAAAACCCGAGGTTCGCATCCCACACCGGATCTCACATCGACGATCGAGAAATGTTGCACAATAAATCGACGGTGTGGATTGATTATGCAGAAAAGGATAGGCGAAAGCAGTTAGTTTGATTTCATATCAACGATTAGTAGAGTGGTCACACGAAATCAATGGTGTTGAATCAGAAGTACGGAAACTCTGATTTGTTGCAGAAAATGACAAGTTTGGAAGAATCCAAATGAGGAAAAATGCGCTGCAGAAACTCATGATTTCTCAACGATTGGACTCATTGTATGTCTTAAAGCATCGAATAGTTTGATCAGTTATGGAAATGGATCTTCAGATATACAAATAGGTAAATGGTTTACAAATTGAATTTTATAAAATGATGTGTGTGATGAAGGAATGTGCGTTCGCTCTGCAGATAGAGAACTGGTGCATGGATCGTCGTCAAAGTGGAGATTGCAGAATGATAGAGGAATCTGAGCTCTTTATAGAATATCCAGAACAGAGATGATGAGGGGAACCAAGATGCCTAAGAAAATTCAGGACTAGATCAGAACAAAGTTGGTATGCGTTGTTATATCTGTTTTCTTACATATTGTACTGAACATTTTTAAATCTGAGAAACAAGGGTGGTAGGGTGGTGCTAGGAAACATGTCGTCTTTTCTGTACAAGTTGAAGCTTGTACAAGTGGAAGTTGGTGCTTTCATCCAGTAGTAGTTGGAGAATAGGTTGGTAGGGTGGTGCTAGGGAAAACAATTTGTTTTCTTTGTACGAGTTGGAGCCTGTACAAGTGTAAGTTGGTGCTTCCACCAAGTTGTAGCTGGAGAATGTTATTCTATTGGGTGCTAAGGAAACATGAGAGTTGGTGTTCTCTACAAGGACGAACTTATAAAGCAGAGGTTGCAGCCTCATTTGAGTAGGTTCTTAAATAAAATGAATATTTTTTCTGATTCTATCATGTGTGTGTGATTGATAAGCATCATCTCAGCTGTTATACTTGCTACAATATCATAACTAAATCTGTAATATGTGATAATGGTTTAAATCTTGAAAAATGTTTTTAAGTTTTAGAAATAACTGATTCACCCCCCCTCTCAGTTATTTGGGTAATTTAACAATTGGTATCAGAGTCGGTTCCTTTTGTCTAAAGGTAGATCTGAAAGCTTAAACATGACTAGTTGTGAATGCACTTCATCACAAAAGGTTCCTCTGTTTGATGGAACCAAGCTTTCCTTTTGGAAGGTTAGAATGAGAACCTATATAATGTAAATGGGAGTTGATGTGTGGGATGTAGTAGAGACTGGCCATGTAAATCCAATTGTACTATCCTCCAGAGATGACAAGATGGAATTCAATTTTAATGCCAAGGCAATGAACGCTATCCTAAGTGGTCTTGCAGAGGCCAAATTTGTTAAAGTAATTCACCTTGAATCTATGAAAGAAATTTGGGATAAGCTTGTAAATAGATATGAAGGAAATGAAAAGTTAAATGATGCCAGGCTTTAGACATATAGACTAAAATTTGAACAGACAAAGATGAATGAGGATGAGATAGTCAGTAAGTATTATGCAAGAATAGAAGAAACTGTAAATTCCATGAAGGGTCTTGGTGAAAAGTTTGATGAAGCCTTATTAATTCATAAAATTCTAAGATCTCTTCCTGAAAGATTCAATCCTAAAGTCTCAGCAATAGAATAATTGAGTGATATCAAAACTCTTCCTATGGACCAACTCCTACGAATTCTGACAGCCTATGAAATGAGGATTGGTAAAGACAGATCCACCACTAGAGAGGCTTCTTTTAAAACAAATAAGGACTCTGATTCTGAAATGGATGTACCTAAGGAAAAATTTGTAAGGAGGATGAAGAAAGGTTCAAGCAAATACAAAGGTAAATTTCCCTTTAAATGTTTTAAATGTGGTAAAATAGGTCATTTCGCTTCCTAATGTCCCCTCAAGCACAAGAGGCAGACCTCTGATGATTATGAAGGTTAATCTTTCAATAAATACAGTAAAGAGGATAAACACAAAAATAAAAGCACATGTGTAAATGATGTTGACTCTTCAGAACAAACTGACAGTGATTCATCTTAAGATGAAGTGAACAACTTTATGCTTATGGGCATAGATGATATTTGGAAATGAATATATAGAAAGTGATCTGAATGAGGAAGAAGAAATTGTGGACATGGAAGGGGAACTAATCAATGCTCTGGAGGAAATTGACAAGCTCAGAATAAAGAAAAGAAAACAAAAATAGTTACTGGTGCATTGTGAAAAGAATGAAAAAAAACCAAGTCAAGACATTGCCCTGCTAAAATTTGAACTGGAAGATGCAAAGAAGATAGAAGAGCTTCTCAGAAAACAATTAACAGAAGGGAAAAAGAGATGTGAATATTTGGGAGAAGAAGTAGTGGAAGCTAGGAAAGAGTTGAAGAAATTCCAAGCTCGGTACCACCAGAATCTGTCCAGTATCAAGGCTTTAGAGGAATTGAACAACATTGTCAGTAAGAAAAGGTCCCCATGGGTAAAAATAGGTCTTGGCTACGAAGAATTTTCATTGAGAAAGTAGTCAGAATGTGAAACTACTATGTAAACAAAAGGAAATGAGGCAATTACAAGAGTCAGAAATTCAGATCAGAATCATTCAACCAAGGAATGTTTAGAAACATAGTCAACTAGAGGAAAGGCCTCCAAGATTAAGGTACCGAATTTTTTTCTATGGTTACTATTATTGTTGCTCTAATTTTGGTCACAAAGCTGCAAACTGCGTATTTAATTTTAGAAACATGCAATCAAGGAACAATCAAGGGCTACAACATAGAACAAGAAAGTCAGCAAGCAAACAAGAACTGCATACAACTCAGAGATTAACTCATGGTAGAAATAACAATCCTTTAAAACTACTATACAATGAGCCATAGTTTTATGTTTGTCATAACTTTGGCCACAAGGCTTCAGACTGTCATCTAAAGGATTACAAAATAGACCCAATATTGATTTACCTTGCTGGAAGTAATAAAGTTTGGAAGAAGAAAGAAGATAACAAATGTGGCTTAGTCCTTTCTGTTCAGAAGCAAAAAGGCCCCTGGTACATTGACAATGGATGTTCCAAACATATGAGTGGCGATAAAAGTAAATTTCTGTCCCTAAGTGAAAATAAACCAGGAAATATAACTTTTGGAAATGATGCTCCAGGGAAGATCAAAGGAAAAATAATGGTCAAGTTGAGTAATGGCAAAGGGAAACCCAAGATCTGTTGTTTGTGGATGGATTAAAACATAATCTTATTAGTGTCAGTCGAATTTGTGACAAAGGATGTGAAGTTCTTTTCACTTCTAAAGATTACAAGATAAATTTTGTACCCTCAGGACAGTTGGTTGCAAAAGGTATAAGAACCGAAAAAATTGTCTATGTCTTGAAAGAAGAACATGAAGAAAGTCATCTAAGCAAGTATGATGAAAGTTGGCTTTGGCATAGGAGACTTGGACATTTAAGCTTTGATCATATAATAAAACTTGTGAACAATGGGGCAGTAAGAGATCTTCCAAAGATATCAAAACCACATGACTTTATTTGTAAACCCTTTCAAATGGGAAAATTGACTCGCACACAGTTTAAATCCAAGAACTTCACATCAACAGACAAACCACTTCAGTTAGTACATTTGGATCTATGTGGACCATCAAGAAAAGAAGCCACAATAGGAAAAAGATATTTTATGTTGGTCATTGATGATTATTCTATACTTACATAGGTTTCTTTTATGAAAGAAAAATTTGAGGCACTTGAAAAGGTCAAAACTTTTAAGGCCCTAACTAAGAATCAAACAAGAAAAAGACTAAAGGCAGTAAGATCTGATAGAGGAGGAGAGTTTTGTTCAGGATACTTCAAGGATTTTTGTGATAAAAATGGAATTAATAGATAATATCCTCTTCCAGGGACCCCATAGCAGAATGGAGTTGTTGAGAGACAAAATAGGTCAGTAAAACAGATGGCAAGATCAATGATGAATGAAAAGAATATTTCTCATACATACTGGGTAGAGGCAATTCACACAGCTATTCATATTCTTAATAAATCTCACCTAAGGTTGAACCATGATAAGACTCCTTATGAACTATGGTTTGGAAGACCTGCTTCTATCAAAAAATTTAAAGTCTTTGGAAGTAAGTGTTATATCAAAAATAATGATGAACATCTTGGGAAATGTGATGACAGGGCTGATGAAGGTATCCTCTTAGGATATGCTGCACAAATAGGTTGATTTTTATAATAAGAGGCTACACAAATTGGTTGAATGTGTTGACATCAAGATAGATGAAGGAATCCCTGTGAAAGACATTGAAATAAGCAATGTTGAACCAAATACAAAAGATACATATGAAGTTTTTAAAAAAAGAGGTCCATGAATCAGAACAAGAAGATTCAGAGTCAGATGATGAACATGCAAACACTCAGGAAGATTCAAGGCATCAGACAGAAACAAAATCACGTTCCATAATAGTTCATAATAATCATCCTGAAAGTCATATAATTGGAGACAAGAATAAAGGAGTGCAGACAAGAATAAAGTTGATCAAAGCTTAAGAAAAATCTCATATTGCTTTCCAATCTATGATGGAACCTAATAATTTTGAAGAGGCTAGCGAGGATGAATATTGGGTTAAAGCCATGAATGAAGAGCTTGATTAGATTGAGAGAAATAACACTTGGGAGTTGGTTCCTAGACCTGTAGATAAAAATGTAATAGGCTCCAAGTGGGTATTTAAAAATAAGATGAATGAACAAGGAAAAATTGTAAGGAATAAAGCTTGATTAGTTGGCAAAGGGTATGCCCAAGTTGAGGGACAAGACTTTGATGAAACTTTTGCACCAGTAGCACGATTGGAATCCATCAGAATGTTTCTTACCTATGCCACTCATAAGAACTTCAAAGTATATCAGATGGATGTTAAGTCAACCTTTCTAAATGGAGATCTGGAAGAAGAATTCTATATAGCAGTAACCTGAAGGATTCCAGCTGACAGATAATTCTAATGTTGTCTGCAAATTAAATAAGGCTCTATATGGATTGAAACAAGCACCCAGAGCCTAATATCATAGAATGGATAAATATCTACAAGACAAAGGTTTCAAGAAAGGTACTATTGACAATAACTTGTATATCAAATCTAAAGGTGATAATCTATTAATAGTTTTGGTGTATGTGGATGACATTATATTTGGATGCACTAATGATTCTTCTGTGCAGTGGTTTGATAATTCCATGCAATCTGAGTTGGATATTTCAATGATAGGAGAAATACCATAATTTCTTGGTCTTCTCATTATCCAGAGTCCTGAAGGATTATTTATCTCCCAAGAGAAGTATTTGAAGGAGATGTTGAAGAAATTTCAAATGGAAGACTCATCACCTGTCAGTACACCTATGGTTGTTGGGTGTAAACTTAGCAAGGATGATCCCTCACTAGATGTTGATCAGAGAGCATATCAGTCAATGATAGGAAGTCTCTTATACACCACAGCATCTCGTCCTGATATCATGCAAGATGTGGGAATTGTAGGAAGATTTCTTCTCCTAAGCAAAGTCATCTAGTGGCTGTGAAAAGGATATTCAAATATTTGAAGGGCATAATGACTTATGGTCTATGGTATCCAAGAATCAAAATCTTCAGTTAACTGCATATTTAGATGCTGATTGGGAAAATTGTTTGGATGAAAGGAAGAGCACAAGTGGAGGTGCATTCTTATTGGGTGATCCTTTAGCTGCATGGCTGAGTAAGAAGCAAGGCTCAATATCCTTATCCATTACAGAAGATGAGTACATTGTTGCTGCCACCTACTGTACACAAATTATTTGGATGATTCAGACACTGGCAGACTACGAGGTAAAATATGTTTACCCCATTCCTCTCCATTGTGATAATACCAGCACCATTAGTATGTCCAAAAATCCAGTCCTTCATTCTAAGACCAAGCACATACCGATTAAGTGTCACTTCTTAAGGGAGCAGGTTACAAACATAGTAGTTCAATTGAATGTTATCCCTTCTTCAGAACAAACTGCTGATATCTTCACTAAACCTTTACCAAAGACACAGTTTGAGTACCTACGTCGAAAGCTAGGTATCATATCCTATTCCAAATAATTTGTCTACTTTGATAGGGGGAGTTGTGCTATAGATTCTTCCTTGACATTGATGTCAAAGGGGGTGAAGTTGGTTGTTATAGATGATAATCAAATTGATGATTACTAATACAACATGTGTCCAGAAGTTGAATATTGCCATCAAATCCAAAAGGGGAGATTGTTGGAGGTTTTGCGGTCAGGGGGATACTGCTGGAAGATTTGCGGTCATATGGAAAATAGATCATAGCCTTGTATGCTTGTAATTGATGGAAACATAGTTCCAAATATTATCCAGAAGAGCAGAGCACTCAAAAGAATCCATGGTGTGTGCGAAGAGACCAACAGTATGAAACAAATCCGAAATTATTGTGATGAACAGATCCTACGCTCAGGAGTGAACCCAAACAAGAGATCAACGGTCCAAAGTAAATCCAAAATTATTGGGATGGATAGATCTGATGGACAGGAATGAATCCACAAAAGAAATCAATGGTCGGGAGCAATTCCACAAAGTTTGAAAGAATATCTGAAGAACAAAATCGACGGACATGAATGAATCTGCAAAAGAATATCAACGGTCCGAAGCAAATCCGAAATTATTATGAAGGACAAATTCAACGGTCAGGAGTGAACCCGCACAATAAATCGACGTCGTGGAAGGATTTTTGCAAGTGAAAGTCAAAAAACTAAAGTCAGAAGTTCAAGAATAAGATTTCCAAAGTCGAAAAGCGGAAAGAGGAAGTCGAAAAGCAGAAATCCAAAAGTTCGAGAATAAGAGAAGTTCGATTTCTCATTTTCAAAGTCAAAAAGCAGAAAGAGGAAAGTGGAAAGTGAGCTTACAGGAAAGGACTATGGCTATAAGTTGGGTTTTCTGATCTCGAATTCCAAAAGTCGGAAGTGCGGAAAGCGAGAGAACGGGAAAGGACTAAGGTTGGAAGTTGAGTTTTTTGATCCCGATGTCCGAAGGTGCAGAAGTCGGAAAGCTGAAGTCGAAAGTTGGAAAGTATGGAAGCTGTTCAAACAAGTGTTGAAAACCTGAGGTCTACATCCTGCACCGGATCTCAGATCGACGGTCAAGAAATGTTACACAATAGATTGATGGTGGGGATTGATTATGAAGAAAAGGATGGGAAGAAGCAGTTAGTTTGAGTACATATCAATGGTTAGCAAAGAGGCTACATGAAATCAACGATGCGGAATCAGAAGTGCAGAAACTCGGATTTGTTGCAGAAAATGACAAGTTCAAAAGAAGCCAAATGACAAAAATGTGTTGTAGAAACTCATGATTTCTCAGCAATTGGACTCCTTGTCTGTCTTAAAGCATCGAACAGTTTGATCAGTTATGGAAATGGACCGTTAGGCATACAAAAAGGTAAGGGGTTTACAGATTGAAGTTTATAAAAGGATGCGCGTGATGAAGGAACGTGTGCGTTCTCTGCAGACAGAGAACTGGTGCATGGATCATCGTCAAAGTGGAGATTTCATAATGGCATAGGACTTTGAGCCCTTTCAAGAATATCCAGAACAGAGATGATGAGGGGAACCAAGATGCATAAGCGAATTCAAGAGTAGATCAAAACAGAGTTGGTATGCATTGTTATATCTGTTTTCTTACATATTGTACTAAACATGTTTAAATATGAGAAACAAGGGTGGTAGGTTGGTGCTAGGAAAACATGTTATCTTATCTATACAAGTTGAAGCTTGTACAAGTGGAAGTCGGTGCTTTCATCCAGAAGTAGATGGAGAATAGGGTGGTAGGGTGGTGCTAGGGAAAACAGTTTGTTGTCTTTGTATGAGTTGGAGCCTGTACAAGTGGAAGTTGGTGCTTCCACCTAGTTCTAGCTAGAGAATGTTATTCTAGTGGGTGCTAAAAAAACATGAGAGTTGGTGCTCTCTATAAGAAGGCACTTGTAAAAGAGAGGTTGTAGCGTCATTTGAGTAGGTGCTCAAATAAAGTGAATATTTGTTTGATTCTATCATGTGTGTGTGATTGATAAGCATCATCTTAGCTGTTATACTTGCTGCAATATCATAACTAAATCTGTAATCCGTGATAATGGTTTAAATATTGAAAAATGTTTTTAAGATTTAGAAATAACTGATTCACCCCCCCTCTTAGTTATTTGGGTAATTTCAACATTCTAGATGATTGTGACACCCCCAAAGGATCCTTTGGAATCTATGACGATACTTTGACTTCCTTTCCAGAGCCTGGTAAAAAGTGTGGAGAGGGATTTAGTGGAACACTTAGTTTCTTGGAGAAAGAGGATAGTGGCTTTGTCCTGGAGAATTTTCCTTTTTAACATCCTATGCCCCAAGAGTCCGTTGAGGCCTCTTACATTCCATGAGATGATATTCATGGCATAACTTGTGAGCAAGTGGAGAATAATTCCATAAGCTGGGAATATTGCTCTGATTCAACCAATGCATTTCCAAGCCCGCTTAACTATTGCAAATTTGTTTTGCGACCACACTTTCTATTATCTTTCTGAGTTTTTTGTTTTTCCTTTTGAGGAGGGTTGTAGACTCTGAGTTAGTTTTGGGCCTTTGCTTTAACCAGTGATTCCTATAGAATTTGTATTTTTCATGGCGGAATGGAACCAAAGGATTCCCTAGTGTAGGTGTACTTCATTCCAAGCAGGTCTAGCTCTCCCAAATCTGGTTCTCTCATATCTTCATCAGTGGTTTTTTTGTCTAACTCCTGCCAACATCTCTGTTATACCAAAATCCTATCACCATCATGTGATAAGACATTTGACATACCTATTTGCCCTGAATCCCAGCTTCTAGAGTGGAAACTGTTTGTGCCAGAAATTGTTTCCAAGGCCAAAGAAACAAGCCAACACAATCTCAAATAAAACTCAAATAAAATAAACTAGGTTTAGGGTTTCTGAAATGTTTCTTGGTTGTAAATTTGGTGACCAACAGGGAATACACTTATGAACTAAACAAGAACTGAATCATAGGCAAGTAATGGCAAAGATGCATAATATAATCAACAAGATCCAACAAAACACAATATTGAAGTTCATTCATAAAAGATAAGCATCACCAGCATATAAACATAGACCAGCAATGAATTTATCAGTTAAGCAACTAAACAAGCTGAACAATGAAGCCAACACAGAAACTGAAGGGTAAAAAGTGTCATATATTTCATAATTTTGCCATCAAATACATACAAGAGTTATAATACTTAGCTCACAAATAAGTCTGAAGACCTCCTAAAGTTCTCCCAAAAATCAAACCCTGCTTCTAACCTTCTAATCTCTCTAAATACTGTTTTTTACAAAATCAGTTAGGGGTCCAAAACCCTAACTGCCCTCAACTAACTCGATGGGATAAAGTAAAATTATATTTACAATCATAAAATAAAAACATAACTAATAACTGTTTTAACAAAAGTGTTTCTCAAAAAAGGCATAACTGACTAACTATTTGACTAACAAATTCAGAGGTCCTTTGCAGCCTCAACGAACAATGTTATTCCATCTAGAGCTTGAGCCTTCCTCTTAGCTCTTTTCTGTTCATTTTCCATCTCAGCTACCTTTCTTTGGAGTTCTTCGTTCTCCTGCTGCAAGTCTTTGACTATATTCTTCAACTCTGTGCATTGCAGATCAATGATTCTTTTTCTCTTCAGAGCCTCCTTAGACACTGCTGTCAGTTCTTGATAGTGTTCATTAACCTTTTGCAAATCTTCTCTAAGCCTCCTATTTGCCATGATCAGCCCATCATTCACCTCCTGCATATAGTCCATCTGATATCTATATTGCTTGATAGTCCTCTGTAAGTTCTCTTTGTCTGAATCAAATGGCTTCCCTGTTATGGTCTCTTGTGCATCACTAGGCATCCAAGGTATATTAAGCTTCTTGAAAATGTTTGCATCTTCGTCTAACAGGTCTGTGGAAATATCAGGAAAGCTAGGGTTTTCCTGAATGTCTGTCTCTTTAGGTACAGCTTTATCAACTAACAGCTGATTCTCATCATAAGACTCTTTAGCTTCTTTTCCTTGCTGTTGTTCTAAAAGTTCATTTTTTAATTCAAGAAATATGGCAGACAGTTTGGGCTCGAGCTGGCTTAAATATTTTTCTGACTGTGATGGCTTTTTTCTTTTTTCAGGATGAAGAACTGAATTTTTCACAACTGCTTCTTCTTTCCCACTGCTCACTTTATCAATTTTTTATTCTTCATCTGCAGAATTATCATCAATAATAGTCACTCCTTTTACATTCAAGTTAGGGTTAAGCAACTTCTTCATATTTAACCTTAACTTATTCCTAGGCCTAGTTTTAGGCCTCCATCCTGGTGCTAATTCTCCTAACATCTTCACAGTCTTTCCCTGATGCTTGACTGTAGCAAATTCCATCACTTCAACCTTATTCTTCTTTCTGCTAGGTCTGACTTTCTTGTTTTCTAAAGTAGAAAATTCTCTGCATGTTTCAGCTTTAACTTCAGTTTTAGCAATGGACTGATACTCCTCTAACAAATAACCCTCATCCTCAGACATGATAGTGATGGGACTCCTTTGCTGGGTCTGAATCTCTTCTTCCTGTACAGTAATTTTTTCTATGACAACAACTTTATCTTCACTGGAAACTTTTACTGGTATCAAGTGCTGCATAGGCTGCTCTTTTTTTTTCTGTAAACAATGAGTATTTACCTTTAATATCAGCTGAAAACATTTGAGGTTCATCATCATCCTTCAAAGGTTCTAGTGCTTTTTCAAGCTTAACCTCCTTTTTGTCTTCAGTCTTCACCTTCTGACCTAATTTCCTCACAAGGACTTTCCCTTTATTTGCCTGCTTTTTAGTTTGTTGATCCTCTTGTTTAACTTGAAAACCAGACCAGAAGAGGAAGAAATCCCAGGTTTTTCCTTCACTCTGTAAGACAGTACTAATGATCAATTTAATCAGGCCATGGTGAAAAATGGATTGGGAAGTATGGTCTATATGTCCCTTGACTCTGTTAGACATCTTCTGTAGACTTTTGAATAGGAAGAATGGAAGGCTCATTTTAGACACCCCAACCATATGCTGTAGAAATCTAAAATGATATTTAAAAACATATGCATATCTGCCTTCACAGGTGATATAGCTCTGCAAGATTCTGATGGGTTCCACCCACTCATTTCTGAAATTTTGGATCAGAATGCCTTTGCTCCAGTCTGGGGTGACATTAGGTAACAGATACCTCTGAGCATCAAAAGTGAATGGCATCTTTTTAAACCACATCTCACCTTCATTTTTTATTCATGTAGCCTCTGCCACTAGATCCACTATCAACCTAAACTTTAGAGTGTCAAAAATCACCATGTCCTGATTGTAGCACTGTCCAAATTTACAGGAAACCTCAGTATTATAACCATCTATTCTTTTGAAAAATTCCAGCCACCCAGCCTGCTGGAAAATTTCTACACAGCTTGGGAATTTTTCAATCCAACTTACATCAGTATGCTCAGCCCTATTTACCTTGCCACTCTTACCCATTTGTCTTTAATAACTGGAAACTGTATGACTTTAGGGTTCAGTCGATGACCTAGCAGCTGCTTTTTTGCCCCTCAAGCCTTTTAAGTTTCAATAACCATCTCCCCTCAAACTTCCTTGACTGATTCCTTATTTTTCTAAGGTGAAATGAAATTTACCACAGTGTCCGAATGATTTAGGTCAGAGGTTGCTCCAAACTCCTCATTAAACTGTTTATGAAACTAGGTATTATGCACACTGCTCATTCAAATATTAGACCCTCTTTGGACTGTATAAAGAGAACCCTGTGTTGTAATGACAAGGAGAACAAGCTCATGTTCTGTTCATTTTTCTGTTTCAACTTGACTTCAACAACAAACTAATCAGCTTTCTAGCATTCATTAAGACTAGGTCTTCATGAAATTTCAAATGTTCAACTCCTTCGCTACATTGTACACAGGTAACAGACTCATTTATGAAGTTTAAACCACATAAAATGCACAGCTCTTCACATCACCACACTTTTAGGCTTTGACAGGGTCATGCTCAATTAAAAACTAATATTTTTCAACTAGTCACTCACCAACACTTCTTATCTTCTTATCTCCTCGACAGGGATGTTGTTTAGAGCATATATTAACGTTCCGTTTAAACAATTTTGATAAAACAGGCTTCACCGAGAAAACCCCAAATTAACAGTCATTAATAGGTGTTCACGGAATACCTCCTTTGTGTCTAACTGCAGATGCTTAAAATCGTTGCCTGAGCTGTCAGATTGTCCACCTTAGATATACAAGTGTCCTTCAACGTCCAATTTGATTGCAGGTGGCGAGACCAAGAAGCCCTAATTTCATGTGTAACCGTGAAAACCTCAACTCTGTTCTATAACGACAATCTCCGGTTTTTTGGCAGCTATTGTTGCTCCACTAAGTCTTCCATCTTCGAATATGCCTGTAAGGAGTAACTCACCTCACATCAAACCAAATCTATGCCACTACCTGTCATGATGGACTGCGTTCTGGCTAATGATGACCACGATTCCTTCTATGACATGAACCCACCTGTTTTCATGATGCTCTCTGAAGTAACACGTAGTAAAATCTTCAAATCATGTGATTAGTCACTTAGGAACTGAAATCGTGCAAAAATTCAGCTAAAAATTCGGAGAAATTAACAGGCACGATATTCTTGTAGCGCCCATGTGTTAATTTTGAGCACTTGCGCTACAAGAATAATCTGAAATCACTTTTGGTGCTATTTTAGTCACTTTTTTCATTTTGGATGAAATTTAAATGATGAACTATACCCATGATGTTACTTGTGACCTCATTATTCAATAATATGACCTTTAAAAACCCTTCAAAACCTAAAGGAGGAAAAACAATAAAAATCTAAGGGCAAAAACTTGAAAATTTCATTAAAAATCTAGAACTTCCCAGAGTAAGTAAAAGAATAAAATCAAGCAAATAAGCAAACTAGGCTAAAAAAAATGACAATCAAACATAAAAAGGTAAGAAACAAGTTCCTGACATAACAAAAACTAAGTGGTTTTTCATCAATCTTACATGAAAATTCCTAGCACCGTGTATGCCCCTTTATCTAGGAGCGGTACCCTTGTTCACACCACCCATACTCTGTTTCCCATAAGTGGTGCCACCACTTATAGCACTTAGTCCATAAGAGGTTATTACCAGAACCGCTGTGTCACTGAAGGAAAAACGCGGTACCCTAGGTAAAAAGAGAAAAAGAGAAGCTTCTCAAGGCTTCTAGATGATAAGCCTCGAGATATCCCTTATCCCTACTGTAGTGGGTCAGTTGAGCTCAAGATCCCCCATCCTAGGATCTTGGAGGCCACCTCACCCACAAATCTCTCAACCTATCCTATCCATCTAGCCTTATAAATAAGAGCTCATAGCCATGGTTGAGGGGGGGAACATTGAAGGTATTGTTATGCTGTTGGATTGATCTGTGGCCCAAGATCATTTGGAGAGAGCATAGAGAGCTAGAGTCGGAGCTTTTGGGGATGAGAATTTGGTTTCATGGAGATGCATGTCAACACTAAGGCTTCGTTGTAAAATTCTTCATATTTCATTAATGCAAGTTGATTTATGTCCCACATATGTTGTTGTCGTTATGATTTCGCATATATGTTGCTAGATTCCTTAGTCACTAGCATAGATTAGTAGATCATATTCTAGTTGCTTTGATCTGTTTCGTGTTGAGCTTGATTGCAGGTACACGGGTGGACTATCAAAGCCTTGTATTCCAGATATCTACAACGTCTAGGGAGAGTCTTCAACCTCTGTCCTCTATTTGTTCTGGATCTGAACCATTCAGACCAGTGAAACACCTTGCTCCGCAGCAGGTGAAATATTCCAGCTAACAAATCTGGTGACTCCGCTGGGGAGCATGCATATCAGTTGTTTTGATATTCCTCAGTCTGCAACTCTTGTCCAAATCCAGGCTCTGTTTTCTTTAACTCTCTTCAATCAGATCTGCTTTCTAACTTGCATTATTTGGGTTTGAAATTTCCAGATCCATTCAGATCTGAGTTATTTCGGTCTTTTATGCTCTGTTTCCATACGCAATTCATCATTATTTTCCTTGATCTTGTCTTTTCTGATCTAATCCATCATTCTTTTTTTTGTTTTGGCCATCTACAGGGAACCACATCCATGCTATGTACGAGGAACGGTGCCACCGCCTGAACAAACTGAGCAGTGAGCGGTGCCACCGCCTGTAACCCATTTGCCAGAAGCGGTGTTGTCTTGGAAACGCTCTGTCAAACACCTCCGAAGCGCGGTGCCAGGTAGGCATCATCCCAAAACACTTTTTCCTCATTTTTCTTTGCAAAAATTTGGATTTTGATTTCTTTCAGTTCTGTCATCAGGCTTGTCTTACTAAATCTGATGTGTGTGGCTTGCTGATTTGATGGTTTAAGACTGATTTGAGTGGAATTTCAAAAGTTTGTTTAAGTCTTTTTTATTGTTCATCCGCTTCTATGCTTGATTGGTTGTGTTTAAAGAAGGATTCCTTGTTTTTGAAAAGTTTGGGGTGTTATTGAAATCTCTTTTGATTGCATAAATTGAAAGAAGAACACTAGATTATCTTCTAGGTTTCATTTCTTACTTGCATAGTAAACTTCTTTTTCCTTCCTTCAAAAAAGAAAATTTTTGACTGAGACTAGGACATCATCTTTGAGCATTGGATTTGAGTTTTCTGATTGGCTTTGCAAGCTTTTAGGACCTTCATGATCTTCCGTCTCTCATGCATCTAGGACTATCTCGATCAAAATAAAAAAATGGTAGTTTTAAGTTAGATTTGCTTATGTTTTTGAGAAAATTGAAAAGATAGATTGCATTTGCATGTAGGTGTGCCTTTTGTTTTTCTTTTAGGAAAAGAGATCCTCACCCTTCTCATTTTCTTTTGAAAAGAATAAATCGGTTTGGAAAAATGTTTGCTTGTCTTTGATTTGATGTTCATGACTGTTGATTGGAATGATTTTTGGTTTTGAAACAAAAAGAAAACACTCTCTTCCCTCTCATAAGTAGGCATACTAAATGGTAAAGTGAACATTTGCACAAGCATACTGCATGGTTTTATTTTTCTGTCAAAACATCATGTATTCACCTAACCGTACAAGTTAAAATTAACAGTAGTTGTAGGTTAAAATTTACGTAGTAACTTGAGTGATAGGTTAGAGACGTGTTCGAGCGTCGTAAAATGTAGGAGCTATCATTATTTGTCAGCATTACATTCTGGGACTCGCGCGGTTCTTCCATGTACCGTCGGTATATCGAACGACCTTTCACGTACCCTTGAGGTATATAGAAAGGTACTTCATGTACTCGATTGTATATCGGAAGGCCCCTTGTGTACAGTTATGCATTGGACAGCACTACTACCGATTCGAGCTCCCACGTACCTTGAGTATATCGAGAGACCCCACTAGGGTACCTTATCCATTTGAGAAAAGGCCTTTCGTCGTCTTGTTTGGAACCATACACCGAAAACAACATTCGGGGAGATTACTATGCGCGTACCCTCGAGGTATATCACGAGTGGCACCTTCTTGACAATCCTAGTGAGAGACCTAACTTTTGAACTCCTCCTATTATTTTAAGTCTACTTGTTTTGACCTATAGTTTGTGTAGGGAAGTCTTTTGGTTTGTTTTCTAGATTTTCAAACCCTAGGTTAGATAGGAACTATACAAACTGGCTGAATTAAGACAGTCTAAAAGAGTACGGGGCTTGCCACCTGATTTTATTCCTGGTTCAGGAGAAAATCCTATGGAAGCTATCGACCAAGGAGCTACTACCACCTCCCATGTAGGAGATAATGTGGTTATGGAAAGTGGAGTGCCATATTCTTCACACTCGCCTCCCTTGGTCCAACAGCCTTCCCGGGAAGATTCATCCTTCCATTCTCCCGTGGAAGGACGTGTTGATGATGTTGCTCGCCCGGATTTTGGTCCCAATGCTTCATTTTGGGAAACCCCTGTAGGTCAAGCCATTGCTTCATTTGGCACCCCTGGAATCTCTTCTGAAATTGAAGAAGAATGTAGGAAATATCGTTCTACCATTCTCCACGTGAAGGAGATCGATAGGCAGATAGATGACATCTTAGGTCCAACACTACCAAGGTCCACATCTGTTCCTAGGGGATATCGTTCACTCGCCGAATCTATGAGACCCATTGAACCGATTATAGATCGTCCATTGACACCCCGCAACCCAATTCAAGATACCACCTCTATCACCTCTCATGTTATGTCTATCCCTAATCTTCCCAGGTCTTCTACACCTAAGATTCAACCTTCAATTCTTGTTTTGTCAGTACCTTCTAATGCCTGGGGACAACCCCCAGCATGACCTATGTTATCTGACACCAGAATTGTTGCTAGTAAAAGACAGACCTCTAACATAGAACCATCTACAGTTTATGTCCCTCCCACCCATACTAATATGGTAAATCCCCCATCCAGTTCACTTTAGCCCTTGGGGGCACAACCTGTTGTCGTTCGGTCTTCTGGAGGTTATGGTTATCAAATACCTATAGGTAATCATCCATCTAATCCTACAGGAATGCCTTATGCTGGAAGTCCATACCCTAGTAACACTTTTATGCCATGGGGGAAACCCAATTGGTCTTACATGCCAGCTATGGGAGGGATACCTATACATATTGCGGGAGGTGCAGGAGGACCACCTTATGGAGGTCCTCCCCTTGGGGGACCTAATGGTCCAAGAGGATCTGGAAACTTTCCTCCTTATGGTCCTAGTGGTCCTAGTGGTCCTGGGGGACCTGGTGGCTTTCCTCCTTCTAGCTCCAGAGGGTCTGGTGGCCCTCCACCTAGTGGTTCCGGTGGCTCTGGAGGTTTACCACATCCTAGAGGATCCGGAGGGTCTGGTGGTCTGCCTCCTGGTGGTCCTGGTGGTCCCAGTGGCCCCGACGATCCTCCTCCTGGAGGCCCTGGTGGTCCTAGAAGTCCTAATTTCGGAAATCAACCCCCCGTGGGTGGATCTTCCGGTGATTCTTCCTCATAGCAACCTTTTTATCAGTCTACCTATGGTCCTACTGGTAATTATATGCCATATCAATAATACCAGTATGTGCAACCCAATAGAAAGTTACCTTTCCTAGCAACTTTGGACTTGCCTTATTTGTCCAAGTTGATTAATGATCCCATTTGACACAATCCCTTGTGGCCTCCCATTCCGGTAAAATTACTATTTCCGCCTTTTCACACACCTGGGTCACGTGGCAGAAATATTCAAGCCATTCGGTGTGTCATTGGGGGAAAGTCTCTAGTCAAGGCTGTCACCTTGTTCTTGACTCCTCTGTTTAGTCTCAACTCCTAACGAAGCCAAGGGGGTAGACCCTATTAAGTTACTAAGGATGGTTTCTTAGTGTGGTGATGCTAAACTGAATCAGTTATTTAGGAGTTTGAATATTTTAACTATAAACAATTAAAGATGACAAGATACGAAGATAAACACACGAAAGCACAAAGCTGATACACAATATATATATATATATAGCAAAAATGACCAGTGCCTTAGAATGGAGTCAACTCAAAATGATCAATGTGCTTGCATGTGCTTGGAGTGAATGTTTTGCGATTGCATCTTGGTATGTTTTAAGTTAAAATTGAAGTATGAGTTGATTAAATTAGGCTAAGGGGGGACTCCAGATATACCCGAGAGTAATTGGAGTATGTCCAAAACAAAGCCTTCACGGCTACCCACAAGGAATATGTGGGCTGAAATGGAGTCTCTGGGGCTATTGTTCGTAATGCACCCATTAGGGTGTGACAGAGATCGACGCCCCGAGGTCACTTTTCAGAAGTTCTCGCTTCCTTTGGGTATTTTGCCATCGTAAAGGTTTGATCGAGGTGTTGGATTTTCACCTGATGGTTTGTCAGTTGGGGAGAATGAGTCCTAATTACGCTAGTCACCCAAATGCTTTTGATACAGCTTGAATGATCGGACGAACCGCAGCCAAGTGCAGAGCATACACACTGGAGTCTTGTAAATTTTAATAAGTTTTAAAAGATGTGTTCTTGTTTAAAAGAAAAGCCTCCAAGAACCTCTTTCAATCCAAGTGGATCTCAATCGGGGAGTCGAGGAGGGGTTGATTTTAAATTGCTGATAAATAAAAGATGAAAAATAAAACAACTACACAAATCTGGTTTTCTGATTAATCCTACCACGAATCTCTTTCCCCTTGCGGGTCACTCGAGAAATCGTGGGGTAAGTATTATAATTACTTTGAAAAGTAAGATATGGAGTATGGAATTAATAACAAGATCAAGTATACTACCCTGCAAATCAGATCAATTCTAGTGAAAAAGAAATAAGCAGAAAACGACAAAAATGGCACCGACGCGAATCCCCCCAGGGGGGATGGGGAATGGGCTCGAAAGAACCTATTCCAAAGGAAATTTTATTTATTACTTGTTACAATATCAAAGGACTGATATATCAGTCCTTCTTGGTCCTTATACAGGCTGAAACCAAGATCTTCCAGTTATACAACAATTTTAAGAATTTTGTGACAAAAGAGAGAACCCTAGGGCGATTTGAGCGCTTCAAAAGCCACTTTGGACAACAGCTTCATTTCTTCTCTATAATACCTGCTAAAGGACAGAGAGCATGTTAGAATATCAAATTCCCAAAAGCACTTTAAGAGTACCTTTGGGTTAGCCTACTTTATCTCAAAAAAAATAATGAAATTAAACTAGCTAACCGATGAAAAAGGAACCAAGGAAAGCAAGCTTTCCTTGGGATCTTGGCTCGCTGTTGTGCAGACAATTAAAATGCACTAATATTGCAGAATATTGAATTTATCATACAGCAAATGAAACTACCTTGACAGCAAGCTATGAATTTTCACTAAATTACTTGCGAAACTAAGGCAATTTTAGCTAGATCTCTTGAAATTGAACTTTATGTGCAAAATGAAACTAAGATCTAGAAATTGGAAGAGATATTGCTAATTAGATCTATGTGTTTTCTTCTTAGTGAGATAGATCAGAGTAATAAGAAACCTTTTAAGTAACCAATTTGAGGAAAATTTTAGATTTTAAAGGAGAGAAAGGGGAAGAAAGGTGCTTGTTGTTGAAGCAGATCTGCAGAGGAAACTTGTTAGTGGAATGCAGAGGGGCAATGTCTTCAAAAAAATTTGGATGTGAAGTGGAGTCAAACTAGATCCACAGCTTGTCCAATCCTTGCTACCTGAAAGCTAAACACACAATCCTGCACGAAACCTCCTGAGATCTGGATATATATATGAAAAAGAAACAAGGATTACATGCAAATAAACTTATTAAACATGTATAATCAAGATCTTCTAACATATATTCTATGATATATAAGAAAAACAAGTAACCTTACTTGCCCAACTATACTTCTATTGATTCAGTTGAATCGTTCAAGCCAGACAGGGTTCAAATGCAGAAATTGAGAGAAAAGCCGGCAACATCAATAGTCGTAAGACAATGCTTAATCCACACATATGAGAGCATTACACCATTTAGCCTCCAAAGCTTATTTATTTCAACAATCGAAAGATTACAACAGTATTTCAATGGCAAGCCCTTCAGTCCATCTCTAACTAGCTTGGAAGAGGGAGCCTCAAGCAGGATATATACAATTTGCAGGCCATCTAGCCCAGGGCGGGTGCAATTCCTCATGGAATCAAGTGAAATCAACTAATGGAGAGTTCATCAATGCAGAACTGAGGCTAAACTGAGCCTACTTGTCAATCGGGGGCCTGATCTAGCTGACACATCAACCCATACACTGACACATTGGCCCAAAACTCATCCAGATGAGCCAAAACGTGTTGAGGAGAGAGGGAGGGCAT
>LPNX011091642.1:2811-17450 GCA_001517045.1 Pseudotsuga menziesii | reverse complement strand
ATTACAATTCCCCCATGGGGTATGAACATGTGATATGATACAACAAGCACTTCCCAGAAGTACTTCCAAAGGTCTTTTTTAAGTCCGAACAAGTCAACCCCGTCCAGTTCACCAGGATCACTTGATAAAAAACTACTAAGTACAACTTAGGTGGTAACAGTTACCATCGGATATTTCAAAATTCGATGGAAAGCAGGGTGAAGATCCACGGAACAATGTCATGACTTTTCATTTATGGTGTTCTTCGAACTCCCTCATGGATGATTCCGTTTGGTTACAACTCTTTCTGGGAAATTTGACTGGCACGGCCGCGAAGTGGTACATTGAAATCCTACAACATTCGTTTGTGGATTTTGGCTCATTGAAAACCGTGTTCCTTACACACTTTAAATTCCCTATTCGTTATGAAATGGGCACTGAACTTTTAACTTCTCTGTGACAGAACACCTCCACCCACATTTCTGATCACATTCATGAGTGGAGAAGGCAGAGAAGGCTTATTAAGGCCCATATTCCGGATTAGTTGTTAGCTGATTGGTTCACTAAGTCCTTGTTGCCCGAGATGTAGCTATGGGTAGGGTTGTTACCGAAGAGCAGGCTATTAGTCGGGCTCAGTACCTAGACTTGTTCTATTCCTAGTCTGGAACTCTTAATGACCTGATTCCTCAAGCTCCTCGCCCCAGCACTAACCTTGCCAAGCCACCAACAAAAGTACCTGTTGATGGGGTTGTTGGTTCAATCCAGTCACCGTCCGCAGTGAAACCTGCCAAGCAAACCCAAACTGCTACTCCTTCAACTCCTAAGGTTTCGGCCGAGGTCAATTCTATTCAAAGTACTCAAACCTCGGGTAATAAAAAGAAAGGTAAAAATAGAAATAAAATACCTAGAAACCAACAGGAGACCCCATGACCAACCAATAATGACAATGACAAAGGGAAAATGAAGGCTAAATATCCCTTTATGTTATGCGGTGGTGACCATTTTTCAAAGGAGTGTCCCCGTCGGGACGAAATATCCCAGTTTTTGAAGTCTAATCCCACACCTGCAGTACTTACGGATCCCTTTTCTTCTCAACAACAACTGGTAGACCACATGTCTAACCAAGGTAACTCTAGTTCATCTGAGGAAATTCATATGATGTCCTCAGATACCATCCATCTGCAAACTCGAAGCCATAATTATGATAAACCTGCAGATAAGAAAGCTTCTTCAAGAAAAGCTCCCTCTGCTAGCTCTCCAGAATCCTCGTCTACTATCCCTTTATCAATCAAGAAACCTACTCTCGACATGATTTTGCGCCCACCAAAGAGTACTCTCCAGAAGGCTGTCTTTAATCCCAATGCCTGAGCTGCTCAATTCTATAATGCGGTTGAAGATCTCGCTCAGGCACCTTGTGTGATGTCTACCCTAGAAGTACTCCAAAGTTTCCCCACACAGCGCAAGAACTTGTTGATAGCTTTAGGAGCTATAGATCCAGTAACACTAACTTAATTCATTTCAATGTTGAGAACTATAAACCTAGATTACCGCATAAACTTGCTTTTCAAATCATTACGAAAGTAGTGGGAAAGAAAGTATTTCGAATGGTACTAGATGAAGGAGCTTCGACCTCGGTGTTATCTCTGACTTGTTGGAAAGCTCTTGGCTCTCCCAAGCTTGTCACATCACCTACGACCCTTAAATCCTTTGATGGATGGGATTTTCAACCCCATGGTCTCATGTCAGCCCTCACAGTCGAGCTGGGGGGAAAAACTATTTCCATTCAAGTAGAAGTGGTATATGCCCCTTTAGATTACAACCTCCTTCTAGGAAGGAATTGGTTCTATGACATGACTGTTGTTGCTTCAATAGTATTTCGAACAATCCAATTCCCGCATCTAGGGAGAATTGTCACTATTGATCAGCTTGATTTCTGTACGTCGGATATTACTACCTCCACAGATAATAGCATTCCCATGTTAGGCCAATCCCCTCCTCCTTACCAGTCGATTGGGGTAGGCATGCTGAAGGACTCATCCCTTATGGGGATTTTTCCATCTACTCCTCCTAGCACGAATACTGCAACAGTACATATGATCGCCTCATTTGATTATGAGCCTAAGGGAAAAAATGTTGTTGATTCCACCTCATTGAGTCATCATGAAGCTATGTATGACACCATTCAAAAATTTTCCAATGATCACATTGATGACCTTCATCTAGTGGCTTCATATCCTTACCATTTACCGTACTGGTTAGAACCTTCTCTTCCGGTTCTAGATTATCTCTCCAAGAATTTTCCTTCCGATGAGTCCATTATGGAGATCATGAATACAGATTAGCCCATTTGGGAGGATCACCATCATAGATCCATGTACCTCCCCAATACCAGTTCGGGTAGCCATGATTTTGCATACTTATTTCCTACTGATATTGTCAACGTTCCGCAAAGTCCTATACTGTTGCAAGATACAGATTCTGAAGGAAACCTTTGCAACATTACTCAGACAAACCCAATTGACATATCAGCCAAGCCTGATGTTATTGAGCACGTTCATGTTGGGAAAAACTGCTCCACACATGAATCTGAAGCATATAAGGCACTTTTTAAGGAATTTCGTGATATTTTTGCCTGGTCCTATGAAGAGATGCCGGGGATTGACCCTTCCATTGTGGTCCACGAAATTAAAACTTATCCCATGGCTAAACTTGTTAGGTAGAAACTTAGTCAAGTCCATTCTCGAAAGGTCGCAGTTATTAAAGTTGAGATTGAGAAACTTCTGAAAGCTGGTTTTATTTACCCTGTACCTCTGACGGAATGGGTATCGAACGTTGTCCCTGTCAATAAAAAATAAGGCACCATTAGAGTCTGCATCAACTTTAGGGATTTAAATAAAGCTTGTTCCAAGGACAACTTTCCTACCCCGCACATCAATCATATTATCGACAACTGTGCTGGAAGTGTCATCTTTTCATTCATGGATGGCTTCTCTGGCTATAATCAAATTGAGATATTTCCCTCTGATCAGCATAAGACGGCATTCATTTTCCCATGGGGGACCTTTGCGTATAATAAGTTACCTTTCGGCTTGAAAAATGCTGGAGCCACATTCCAACGTGCGATGTCCTATGCATTTCACGACATTAAATATATTATTGAACCGTACCTTGATGGCCTCCCTGCCCATTCACAGCGACGGGAGGACCACCCTGGTCATCTCAGAGACATATTCCTGAGATGCCGTCATTATAATATATGGCTCAATCCGCATAAATGTGTTTTTTGCATTTAGACGGGACGTTTGCTTGGCTTTGTGGTATCCAAAGATGGCATCCAGATCGATCCTTTAAGATTGCCGCTATTCTTGATCTACCAGCCCCAACCAAACTCCTTGAACTCCAAAGTTTGCAAGGGAAGGTTTTCTCCGCCATTTCATTTGCAATTTCGCAGAGAAAACGCACGATTATATGTGTCTCCTCAAGAAGAACACTCCATTCTTTTGGGATGACCAGGCCCAATGCGCCTTTGATAATCTTAAGCACGCTCTGACTCATTCACCCGTGATACACCCCCTGGATTATTCGAAGGACTTTCTCTTGTATCTTGCTACCTCTGCTACACTACCATCGCCATGGTTTTAGTGCAGGACAATCTCCACGATCAGGAGCATGTGATTTATTATGCAAGTAAGAACCTTATCGATTCTGAAACCTGTTATTCACATGTGGAGAAGTTCGCATTGGCCACGGTCATTGCTGTACAAAAGTTCTGTCACTACATTCTGCTTCGCACTACCACCGCATTGGCAGACCAAAACCCAATGTACTACATTCTAACTCATCAGATGCTCGGGGGCAAGTACTCCCGTTGGATCGTCATCCTTCAGGAGTTCGATCTGAAGTTTGCCAAGGCCACATCAAAGAAATCCTTGGTTTTTGTAGAGCTTACACTACTACATTTTGACCAAAAATCCGACAGCCGAAGTGTCGGATTTTTGACACTTCCCTGTCGCATGTACGACACTATGATTTTTTTTTAAGCGTCGGAAACCTATCGTCGGTTATCCGACATCTTGCAAAACCGTCGGTTACGCGACATATTTCAAAGATGTTGGTCAAGCGATAGAGGTCAAACGCGTCGTTTAAACGACAGTGTAGCCATCGTTTAAGCGACGGTCTAGCCATCGGTTAAGCGACGGTAGTGAAATTTTTTTTTAAAAAAAATCGCCTCTAGCCGTCGGTTAAGCGACAGAAGTGAAAAAAAAATTTAAAAAAATCGCCTACAGGCTATCGCTTAACCGACGCCTGTAAGTGTTTAAAAAAAAAAAAATACAAATGCAAAATCTTAACAAGCTTTCGCCTGATAAAACTGACCATACACAAATCACCATTACGATGTCTGGATTTGAATTGAACACAGTGATCTGCAAATATGCGACGCTTAAGCGAACATTCCCTATATTAGGGTCTTAAGAACATTCCCTAATTTTGCATCCTCATCTCCCCTACCTGAGAATTAAGGTAGTATCAAAGTGTTTCCTGATTGAGTCCCTGCCATTGTGCTCGAAGGAAATCCAACTAGTATGAACCCGTTGGGTCCTGGCTGGGATACAATACCCTGACCTGTACTCTTACTTTCTGGTGCTATTACAAATGGTATACTACTAACTCCACTATTCTATCTGCTACTCCCACCTACTCCAAACTTACTAGAATTATAAATAAAACCAAAAGTACTAAAATTTATCATGGGTACCTTATTATTAAGAGACGGTTGGGATGTGGCTGGGGCTGGTCCTTCTCAACTACTGTTGGGTGCTCCTTCAGTAGTTGGGGGGTGGCTTTTTGTTCAAACAGGTGACTTATATCATCAAGTACATAACCTATGTAAATATGATTTGGCTCTTTTAATCTGGGCTATTCCATAACCTCCTTCAAGGGCAGCGCTGCTTCACCGGTTTTAATTCCTGGTGGTGCCCAAGAATTCTATTATATTCAGTGTATGAAATACCTTTAAGTCTAAAGAGTACATTAAAATGTAAACCCAGGGAGCGTACAAACTTATGAGGTGTTGGCAATGTGTATGCAACTACAGGAATCTAGTCTATTAAAATCCTAACAATGTTGTAGCAATGCAAATGATTAACTAAGGGTAATCATTCTAGCTTCACTCCACATATAAAAGAGTAATGGTGTTGGGTTCCTTCTCTCCCTGGTATTGTTGGGAGCCTGATGGAAGTGACACCAAATCTTATGAATAAAAATCCAGTAGAATTAAAATAAAGATGAGATCATCAAGATAGAAATCAATACCTAATGGAATCACTTTAGCAAGCTTTTCTAGAACTTGTTTTGGCAAGACTGTTTGCTTGCAGTAGCATCGAGGGTATTTTTCAAGACCTGGAGAGTAATTTCTGACCACAGTTTTGCCTAAAACACCCAGCCTATCAGACCTGTGCATATGTTCACCTCCAAGTGGCAGTAAATTTCCATGATCTGGGCATAAAGACAGCACTAAGAAGCGTTGTCTCCAAATCTGGGCA
Organism: Pseudotsuga menziesii; assembly: GCA_001517045.1. NCBI lineage: Eukaryota > Viridiplantae > Streptophyta > Pinopsida > Pinales > Pinaceae > Pseudotsuga > Pseudotsuga menziesii. The sequence goes on along the minus strand of LPNX011091642.1, from coordinate 11,928 downwards.
TATTCTGAGCATATCATGTAGTGATTTCCTGTGGTGGCAACTCTAAAAGACAGTTTTATGTGTGCCAATTGGTTGGATGAATGAATCAACCAGGAGCTTTTCACCAGTGATCTGCATTTCTAGATTTTTCTTGTTGGAACACACTCTATTGATTCAAGCCGAACCTGATAAAACAATAGTAGAAAACATTTTTAGACTCTCTTTTTAAAGTCTGAAGATAATCCTGAAATTTTCTACAAAATTATAGCAAAGACTTCCACACCTTCCAATCAGGACTGCCTAAATTTTTTATTAAATTTGGCGTAATCGTTCCACTTATATCTTCACATGGCAAACAATTAGAGCCAGATCCACTTAAAACTGAAGCAGAGTCTAAACCTTTTATGGTATTTTTAGGAGCTGCCATTGGACCCTGTTAATAGTAACATTGAAAAACACAAAAAAATGAACACCACTATTTTAAAATCAGAGCATTAGAATCAACTAAAGTAAATATCATCAGCAAGAATTAACCCACCTCATAGGGATTTTTCTCGTACTCTGCATCAAGGGTTCTTAGGAGTGTTGGCTTTACATCTACCAGAAATCCCTTAATGTCTATCAATGCAAAGGTTTTTTTTAGTGAAATGTCTAACTTATCTAAAAATGAGAGATTCTGACATGCCCTTTAAAAATGAAGATCTCATGACAACAAAATGAGAGATTCTGACATGCCCTTTAAAAATGAAGATCTCATGACAACAAAATGAGAGATTCTGACACATCATTAAAAAATGAAGATCTCATGACCACAGTACCTGGACCAACAAAATTATGTAAGATGCCAATAAGCTTGATCGTTGAATTTCTTGTTGCTGCAGTACTAGATTGTAATCCAACATCCTTGCAAAAATCAATTACATCCTGACATTCATCATGCATTATCAAATGTCAAACACTACCGGAAAAAAGGCTCAAACACATAATTTATAGAAGCACAGCTATATCATAAAATAAATCATACAAAGATCAGGCCATTAATATATATTCTAGCAAGACGGATCACCTTCAGTTTTATGTGTGATACTCCAAAATCTTCCACAGCAGTGACCATCCAAAGTAAACCTTCACTGAGAACCTTGGGATTTTTGTGCTCTTTCATGATCTTAAAAAGCTGAAATTTTTGGGATGAAAATAGCTCATCAATTTAAACAAGCATACAAGCCAACAAACAACAATTAATAGCATAAAAAAATCCAGTTATACATATAAATAGCAATGGGCATAATGTGTTGTAAGTTCAATATATTTGCAAATATATAACAAATGAGGAAAATGTTGGTTTCTATGATAGAAAATGTAGATCTTGGCTTACTCTATCAAAGACAAATCCGGGACCAAAAGCCTCACAAAATGTTGTAAGACACTTCATGGCATGTCCACGAGTCTTAATATCTGACACTCTTTCGGAAACCCCTGAAAACAACAACTTGTTAAAACTTAAAAGCATACCAGTGTGATCATCTTATAAGCAACTTCTATGGTAGAATGAAACAGTTATCTTGCCAAATATATTAGCTAGTAACATTCGAATATAAAAGCATACCTAAAATACATAAAACAACACATCTTTTTGGAAACTTTGACACAGTCGAAACAATGTGTGTAATAACCTCAATAACCTTCTACTGAACCTGCAATTCAGATATTTCACAAACATTACCATCATAAAACAATGTTGTTCTAACACAAAGATCTCAGTCAATGTTTCAAAATATACCTGGACATTTTTTTCACCCCACCCGGGAAGTGCACATAATAAGCGGACCAAAATTTCAGCCTTTGGTTCAAGAGCACTCAAACCCTCAACTGTTTCCTTCAAAGAAGTTATTGCTGTGAATCCAAAACAATTCATGGGAAACAAAATCATTACCAATTTTATATCTTAGAAGACACAATGGAATGAAAATATAAGTTGGACACAACGGACTGAAAATAACCCACAGAAAGACCAACTTCAATGTCTCGTATGTAAAATATTCCACTCAAAGTAAAAACTCCAAGATCACTCAAACCCTCAACAGTTTCCTTCAAAGAAATTATTGCTGTGAATCCCAAACAATTCAATGGAAACAAAATTATTACCAATTTTATACCTAGAAGAAATGTCAAAAAGTACATTCTTGTGTACGAAACTACAAATATAAGTTGGACACAACCAACTTATCTTTGATAATATCCCACAGAAAGAACAACTTGAATGTCTGATATGTAAAATATTCCACTCAAATTAAAAATTCTAAATAAGCTTGAAACATAAATATTACATACTTGAGCTGTCTTAAGGGAAAAGGCATAATGAATCAATGTCCTGTTAGCACCGTTCACTGATGCAAAACTCAGATTGTGGTATAACAAAAAATGGTCTCTCAAACAAATTAAATTATTAAAGGAATAGGCAGATTGCTATAAGTCATGTAAAGGCACATCACCGTTACACATAGCATCATAATAACACTTGAGCATACTTTTGTCATTGAGGGTCCTCGCGTTTCCTTTAATGTTTTTGACAAAAAAAAAGATAAAATTAAATGATAAAGGGCTGTCAAACTTTTTAAAGATAATGCAACTACAAGAACCATTTTAGAAGACATGTTAAGATTATAAATTCAAGTCTTAAACTTCATTTAGTGTGTGTCTTGACAAGAGAAAATTTGAGATCTGATTAAGTGAATGTTCTAAGGGTTTACTGCTGCTTTGGCTTGACCTCCAGGGTTCTTGCTGCTCCTTGACAAAAAATACAAATGCCTATTCTTTAGAACTTTAAGGTATTTATCTAACATCAAAATACTGTTAAAATAATTTCGAAGGAGATGACTAAGGGTCTGCCCAAGTATGAAAAAAATGCCAAAATTTAATTTCCATATGGTTGTGGGCAGGGTCCTCTGACATACTGTCTTCCATCTGATCAGCTTGTTGTGTTGGTGATGGTGTAGCCCCAAAAGCAGAATTTGAGTTTGTCAATCCAAAAATTGGTGGCTGAGGCATAGAAGAAATGTCTTTTCAAGAAAATGTAAATGTGCTAGGGGTGGTACCAGCTGATCCAAATGAAAATGTGGATCCAAATGGAGTGTTTCCTGCCCCTCCAAAAGTAAATGAGCTGCTGCCTGCAGCTGTAGATCCACCAAAAGAAAAACCTGCAGAGGGCAAGGATGCAGTGCCCCCAAACCCAGATCCAAATGAGGGTAATGTTGACTGTGAAGATGTTGCACTGGAAGCTCCAAAAAATTGTCCCATGCCAAATGATGGAGTACTGCTTGAACCATAGAATGAAGTGCTGGCAGAACCATACGAGGCACTGCTTCCACCAAATGCTGGAGTATTGGCAGTAGCAAATGACACACTGCTTCCCCCAAATGATGGAGCACTAGCTGAACCAAATAAGGAGCTGCTTGCACCAAATGAGGGAGAACTGCTGGATCCAAATGTACTCCCAGAAACAAATGAAGGAGTGCTACCAGAAACAAATGGAGAAATGCTTCCAGAAGCGAATGCAGGAGTGCTTCCAGAACCAAATGAAGGGGTACTCCCGAGGGCAAATGAAGATGTAGTATTTGAACCAAATGTTACACCTGAGCCAAATGAAGGTGCAGTGCTTGAGCTATATTGAGGAATGTTGGTTATACCAAATGAGGGAGATGTACTAGAATTAAACTGCGGAGTGGTGCTCAACCCAAATGAAGGAGAGGTGCTGGAACCAAATTGTGGAGTTGTGTTCAACCCAAATGAAGGAGAGGTGTTTGAACCAAACTGAGAGCTGCTGCCCAATCCAAATGAAGTACTACTGCTAGAAGAGAAGCTAGAGGTACCAGTAGAACCTACCGAAGGTCTACTGGCAGCACCAAATGTAGTTGTGGTGCCAGACCCAGATGCAGGAGTACTAGTAGAAGCAAATTGAAATGTGCTACTATTGCTGAGGCCAAAAGAAGGTACACTGAAGAAGCTTGATGAATTGGGTGCAGTTAAGCCAAACAAGCTACCTGAAGCACTAGAAGCTGAAGCAGACAGAGTTGACACAAACAAAGAAGGGCTTGTGTTCCCACATAAAGTACTACTTGAAAATAAAGATGCTGATGGCAGTGAACTAGAAAGAGAAGGCATGTTTGTAGAACTCCCAAATGCAAATGGAGCTGAGGTGGTAGCTGTAGCAGAACTTGATGCCTGCCCAAACAGAGATCCTGCAAAAGTAGACTGAGTATTGGGAAAGAGACTACTTGTAGAAGCTGAAATTGCAGCTATGCTGGATAGAGTGCTTGAAGTACCATCAGTTACTCCTAAAAGAGACGGGGAAGGAGAGATAGCATTGGTTTTTAGTTCATTTTGGGATTTTACTGTGAAATTTGCACCACTGGTAGAGCTTTTAATTGAATGGTCTTCACCTATAACAGATGATGGTTCAACCTGTGGAATTGTTTCAGGGCTTCTCAATTTGGAATCCGTCTTTGCAATAGCAGATGCAGCACTGCTCTTTCCAGAAAACGAAAATGGAACTGAATTCATACCATTTGTCTCGGAGATAGAACCACCAAATAATGGGAATCCCACAGAAGTTGCAGCAGCAGTGGTTGATGTAGAGAACATACTGCCTGAACTGGAGAAAGTGGGTGAACTCCCTGCTAACATGCACAAGTGGTTACTAGAATATAAATACATGGTAAAGCTTCAAATAGAAAATAAACATGCAAAGTGAATCTTCGGTGCTATTCAACCCTTAAACAAATTGCCATGTATCCAAATAAAACACTGTTAAATATTATCTACAATCTAAAGCTAACTGTACACTATCGAATTTAGAAAATACAACTCAAGATTTGGTTGCCATACCTGATAATTCGGAGTTTGATGTAGAATTTGTCAATATTAAGTATCAAATTTGATCTTATAATTGTAAGTTCAGCAACGTTTTGTAAATTTGGAAAGAAATTAAGTATATGCATTCCACTAACATTATCCTGTTATTTAATATTAAACATATTTAATATTTATGTAACATTTGATGAATAGAGTGAAGCTATTGAGTAGAACACAGTACCGATTCCTTGAAATCTTCCAGGTACTAATGGGTAATGGTGAATTCGAAGGTCCTAGGTGAATATGAAATGTCAAATCTTCCTTCTTGGAAGAGGATACTTTCTAGAAGTATTTTGGAAGAGGATACTTTATAGAAGTATTTCCCTCTGAGAAGCTGCAGAAGCTAATATTTGAAGGTAACCGTTGATTCTAGGGATATCGAGACTTTTATAAAGTACTGGCCCACACTGAACAGACTTCAACCAAATATTCCATCTGCCCACAATTCCCTCGTTTTCGGAAAGACTACCTTATCTCTATTTTGAAGTTCTAGAAAGCCTAATGACTTAAATTAATAGGAAATGGGCTAGGGAACTTCATTGAATTGACAGAAATTACTTCAGGCGAAGGACGAGGGACTGGCAACATATGTTAGGATATATTGCAACATAGATCTCAGGAAGCACATCCCAGAAAGAATAATGATCAGCATTGGGTAAAAGGCATTCCCAGGAACTGGACTATGATTCATGAAAATATTCCTTTCAAATGTGGAACACACAATGAATACGGACATATTAAAAGCAACTGCCCAAAGAAACCAGCTCTGAAAAGCTACAACAATGGGTTCAAGAATCCATGAGACTCCAAGAAAGCTTCTCAACCACCGAAAAAGACGATCAAAATGCAAAACAGATTTTAAGAGATGGTTGATGCTGGCCAGCAGGCAGATGTACTAATCCAGCCAGAATAGCATTGCCCAGATGAAGAGCAAGGTACATATCCATATAATCCTTTGCAAAAGTCTCTGAAAGTAAAATCTAGGATCCTGAGGGGAAATCCTCCCAGGTGAAAAGCACAAGTGCTTCTTGCCCCCTTCCCCTTAAAGAGCATTTTCAAGTTTTGGAGGATGCATGGGAGGTTGAGGATAGTCAAATGGCCACTTTCAAGATCTTGATTTAGTTATTTTTAGAAACTTGATCTTTTTCAGTAGTGGATGACAACTTTGGAACCCATTTGAGAGTTCTTCCAGGATGCTTTAGGCTTTGGTCAAAGTTGATCAAGCCTAGGTCTAAAAATATTTTTTTTTGTTTTTAGAGATGATCACATTTTTGGTTACCCAGTATTGAGAACATCAAGGTCAAGTTCATTAGAAATATGACACTGCCAATTTTGGGGTTAAAGTTGGGGTTTGGTTATTTCTATATTTGCCCATGTTTTTAGATACACATTATGGTAAGCAACTTTGGTGTCATATTTTAAGTCATTCCAAAAACATTGTTTTTAATGTCAAAATTAAGGTTTTTTTCACTTCTAGAGGCCACAAATACCCTAGTGTGCCACATGTCAAATTTCCATGTGTTACCTTTTGACCCTGTTCCTTGTACTTTATTGATTTTTAGTTCTCAGTTCTCTTGAATATTTTAGTAGTTTTCCCCAGTTTAGCGATTTTCATTCCTTGCAGAAAGATTTGCCACATGTCACTTTAAGAGCTCATCCAGAGGTGTGCCTTACTTGAGGAGGATTTGGGTTAAATTGATTGGAGTTAAGTGTGGTCATCTTCATTCAATTGAATCGTCTTAAATTTACTTCATGCACGTGTTATTTTTGCATTGAAGGGGAGTGGACTAGTTTTAAAAGCCTCCTAGGTCTCTGTTTTGGGAAAACAGTTGACTCAGACATGCAATGAAGAAGTCCACCCTAGTGGATCTCATCTTACCTTTAATTGAATTTTGGAGTAACTTGCACATCAAGCAAGTTCCATTTTTTAGCAATTACTTAGGATGAGAGCACATGTCTAGGAGATCTCAGGCTTTTTATCAAAAAAAGCCGTATCCATTCAGAGCTTCAGATTAGTGCACCTTGGATAGAATTTCAAAAGGAAACAATATACTTGGAGACTTCTAGAGTGTTTGAACCTAATCCAGTTACTCATTCATAAATTTATATTTAAGTAGGAGGAGAGTGCTCCACTTTGAGGTTATTTTGAGCAGGTTTCACACTTATTTTTGGCAAAAGTAGGCACCGACCATGCAGTTCTATTCATGACGCTTGCTTTCTTGTTTTTGGTATCCGTCTACTCTGATTGGTGTGTTCAACTGCTTTTACTTCAATTTTCTGAGTTGTTTGACCTCAAGAATCACCTGCTCAATCAATTATTAACTATATCAACTCCATAACCCACAGAATTCAAGGCACTAGGGTCATAAATCATTTTTCAGAGTTATACTTCATTGTTTTTAAGGTTCTTTACACATAGATCTGCACTTTTCTAGCAAAGATTTGAGGTATTTTTTGGAGATTTGCATGGAAATCGAGGTTATTTGATATATATAAATGTACATCTGCATATTATTCACTGTCTGGAATTGATTTAATGTAGATTCCAGGTCTGATATTTAATTTATAGCAAGTTGTACCACAGATCTAAAGTAGTTTTTGGCAGGTAAAGTTTGATCTTTATCTTCAGATTGCATGGAGGTGACAATGTACCCTCCCTGGTTCACTTTGAAACTCTTCCAATTCCAAGTGTTAACATTATTCATATGTGAATGCTATCTGTCACGAAATCTCTTGTACTCTGAGGCTATCAATGGGGCTCAAAAGGGGGAAATTGATACCAAGTTAGATTAAGATGGTGTGAAACATTCGGTTATGGAATCTAATTGTCACCAACTTTAAAAATATAAGTGTTGAAAGAAAGAGCAGATCCAAAATAGATCTAGAAAAAAACTACATAGAGCCTTATCCATTATAAGACACATAAATCATCAAAGTGAAAGATGCAGAGATGTTGACATAGAACAAACATCATTAAATCATATGAGAAGGTGGCAGTCCCATAAACTAAAATATATAATAAAAGAAAGTGTAATGGGACCTCTCAAGATCGATCCAGTAGACTAAAACAAATCCTAGAAAACACAATAACCATGAATGAAGCTTAATATAGCACAGTAGTTCCATTTTATTAGCAATCAGGGCAGTACACCAGATCCCTGAGAATTATAAACAGCGATACTCCACAATATATCTCTAAGACACAGATAAACGGAGAAGGGGGCATAGCCACAAAATGTCTTCAATATAATGTATCAAATAACGGAGGGATACATCAACAAGAGGCAGAGCTGCAAAAATTGCTTTAAGTGAACCTGAGACATGGTTACATTCCCGGAGACTCGAGAAGAGGAATATGTAAAACAGGAGGAGGTTTGACAGAACCAAGAAATTTTTTTCGAAGTCAGACAAGTTTGATCATTGACCATTCAAGTTGACATTCATGCAACTGTTTATTTTTTTATAGAAGAATAAACCAGAGACCCTAGACTCCTAAACAACGGCTGGGGACCTGGGCCTTTCAAGAGCATATACCGGGACACATGTGTCTAAAACGCTTTTATTTCTTTATGCAAGTAAAGACTTACGAAAAAATACAGAGAGCAATCGAACTTTCTGTAGCAGCTAGGGAAAATACACCACTAACCCAAAAGGGAAGACAAATAATCGCAAACATTTATACAAGATAGCAGTCTAACAGTTATGGAAAATACACATTAACCACACCTGGGATTCACGAACTCGTAGAGCTTTCCTCTTGGAGAGAAAATCATAAGTCCCACCGGGGCATCGCAGAGCACCGAGAGCTCGTAAGCTTTCTTGAGCAGCCCGTTCCTGTGCTTAGAAAATGTAACCTGCCTGCTCGTAGTGTTCTCAATTCTTTTCATCAGGGTTTTTCCCCTCATCATTCTCCTTCCCTTTCTTTTCTGCCCTCAAAACGGGTCAAAACGGGTCACTCACATCATCTCAGGAATATCAGATCTGGGATATAGAACCATCACACAATAGAAATCAAGAATCGCTAAAATTGAAACCCAGTAGTGGCTGCTGATAACTGAACTGTCTCTTGAACCCCAAAAGTTGAGAATCAGAATCCAATAGCAGACAAAAAGTATGAATTGTTGAAACTGGCGCTTTCATGAAAGAGGATCCATCATATTAGAAGGCCATTTTTTCAATAGACCCATGAAACTTTGATCCATGTTCACTTTCAAGACTATCGACCTA
>LPNX011091641.1:26661-48181 GCA_001517045.1 Pseudotsuga menziesii | reverse complement strand
AGCCCCAACACCAGCAATAACAGGTTTAAAATTGAGCAAGGATGATGAAGGATCCACTGTAGATCCTACGCTGTTCAAAAGGCTTGTTGGCAGCCTTATTTATTTGACAGCAACAAGACCAGACATTATGTATGGTGTAAGTCTGATCTCAAGGTTCATGGAGTCACCAAAAGACTCACATTGGCAAGCAGGTAAAATAATTTTGAGGTATGTAAGTGGCACAAAAGACCTTGGTATTATGTATTCAACCTCAGAAAATTTTAAAATCATTGGTTACACTGATAGTGACAATGGAGGCAGCATAGATGACAGGAAAAGCACATCTGGGTACACATTTCATTTTACAGGTGTTGTTTCATGGGCTTCAAAGAAACAGCCCATAGTAACTCTATCTTCAGCTGAAGCAGAGTATGTTGCAGCGACAAGTGCTGCATGTCAAGCTGTCTGGATGAGGAGAGTCTTAAAAGACTTGTCACAGAACCATCAAGAACCGACAACAATTTTCTGTGACAACAATTCAGCCATAGCATTATCAAAGAATCATGTGTTTCATAAGAGAACCAAGCACATCGACATAAGGTTTCATTTTATAAGAGATTTGGTGAACGACAAGGAAATTTGTTTGGAATTTTGCAGGTCTGAAGACCAACTGGCCGACATCTTCACAAAGCCATTGGCAAAGGACACATTCCAGTATCTGCGTAGTTATCTTGGAATGACAAGTTCCCCACAGTGAACTCTGTCATAAACAGAGCATGTCTAAGCTCTGAGACATTTTGTAATTTTTGTTTTAAAAACCCCATCTGCTCATAATTAAGGGGGAGTGTTGGAGAAACGTAATTACTCGCAGATCTGTACTAAACCTTCAGCCGACTTAGTACGCAACTTTCAGCCGACTTTTTCAGAGGCCGTACAAGTCGAAATCTTATCTGCCAGTCTGGCAAGGAGGAAAAGTCTTCGAGTAGGCAACATAGTCCAGTCGAATTTATTTCAGAAGCTAAGTTATTAGGTAGCAGTTATTACAGCCTTTAATGGCAGATCAGTCGACCCATGCTGTAGCAATTTTCAAATTGTCTATAAATAGAAGAAGCATTGTTGTAAATTAGTAGAGAGGAAGAACACAGGTTGTAGACAGCAGAGGAACTCCGGGTGAGGAAGAATAGTCGAAGCTCAAGCTTCTGTACATGCAATTTAGTCGACGAGCTGAAGCTCTGTAGACCGACGAGTCTGGTCGGACAAGTATGGACCGACCATTTTGTAATTGACGAGTTTGTAGTACTTTGTTATTTCAGCATAGTTAATATATGAAATAGTTTGTGGGTGAATGCATGATTATTTGGTCGCATATGTTTCCAGATTTACTTCTGTAAATGTCTTTTACAGTTACTATTAAGTGAAAGAACAAGAACCCATAAAAATCTCACTGCGTGAAAGTTCCAGGTTTTACGGCACATTGGTCGACTCAAGTCTTCCTACATATTTGGCACATGTTTCTCATAAGTTATTTGGATTTGTAAATCTGTCTATTTTACTTCATTTTACTCACAGGTGAAAAGCATTTGTAATTTCTTAAGTCTTTAGACTTAGAATCATATCCTGCAGATTTCGACCAAAGTAAGTTGAAGAGCCGACTAGAGTGGTCGATTGGTCAGCCGACTAAAGAAACCAACTTGGTCGGAGAGCCGACTTGGTCGAAGGTCCGACTTGGTCGGAGTAAAAGTGGTCGAGGTAAAAATCAGTCGAACAAGTTAGTCGGAGTAATTTTGGTCAAGTGAAGTACCGACTAAAATTTGTAAACTTGTCTAGTCAGACATAGACAAGTTTCACCCGACTGGTGGAAAAATTAAATTCGTCGTCGTGAAAATTTTAATTTCGACTGAGCCCTAAACCCAAGTTTAGTCGGCTTGGTCAAGGCTATCAGTGCAGGGCGCGGAGATAACGTTGAAAGAAATCTACATCAAATCTGTAAAACGAATCGTTGAGGAAGCAGGAATCTACGTGGATTAGCTATTTATTCATGACCCCGATGGATATATGGTTGAGATCTGCAATTGTGAGAAACTGCCAATGGAGCCGATTATGGCCAGGTGATTGTAGGTGATTGACTTCTCATCAAACTCAAATTCAAAAGAAAGAGCTACGATCCCAACTACAATCCAAAGTTGCGTAAAAGATATTTGCTGCACGTGCAATGCCAGCAGAACAAGAGATTGATCTCAAGTGCTGATGTATTATTCATTTCAAAGGCAGATTCATTTCTGTAGCGATTCTGAATTCTTTTCAGAATAGTTCGACCAACCTATCGTTTGTTTTCCTTGATTACACAACAACTAACACAACTCCATGCGATTTTGTATTATTATGTATGTCTAGGACATAAGAGGTAGCGCCGCTAATGCAAGTTCAGGTGGCTTTGTTTCTCTCTTTCTCAGGACAATAAAGCCCAATTCATACGGTGTCCCATAGTGCAGCATCGGTGTTATTGGTATGATATTTGACATCTTCAAAGTATTCCGGTTGTTAGGGTTATCTAAATATTGGAGCCGTAAGGTTGCATTCTTCTATTCAAATTCAAAATTGAGGAAGAGATGCTGAAGAGATACAAGCTCAGCACAACATGAGATTGCTATATAGAAATAATGTACAAGAAGCCTTGGTAAATGGCCATTTATATTACAGGAAAGAGAGAATAGTTATCGCACTCCCTTGGTTTTGTTTATTATATACAACGCAAACCAATGGATGTAACTATTGGAAAACTTCCATATAAATTGGCAGCAGCAGGAATAAAAGAGAGGAAGTCTCTTTCAATTATTTTGGGAGGTTTAGAATGGAAACATTGCTGCTGTGTCTTTTTTGGAGTTTTTGAATGGAAACATTGCTGCTGTGTCTTTTACTAATGTTCAACGCAATTGTTAATTTTTTTTTCATTTTCTATCTAATATCGAAATGTTTTTGCCTAATCACTAAAGAAATACATTCAAGCCCTCCTATGAAATCTTTTGACTGTTTAAAAATGGTCCAGCAAAACATCTTGATCGCCCGAATGAATTTTCATTGTTTGTTTTTAATCTGAAGTTTTATAAAAGATGAGCCACTGTACAAAGTATTTTAGCTTTAATGATATGTATGGGAATGAATCTTGGTTGTTTCTTCTAAACCCGACCTTTTATAAAAATCAGCTACTTGTAGCATGGTGGTATGTGTGGAAGGACAAGAGGACATAAAGGGTAAAAACCTTTGTAATTTTCATTAACCATTGTATATAGAATATTAGAAACGCGTGGGAGACTCCTGAATTTGTGACCCATTGTCACATTATAAACATGATTTTAGAAATGACTACTCGGTCTACCGAACCCAACTGCTCCACGAGCCTCCAACAATACAAAACTTGAGAGAAGGCCCTATAAGCATTATGATTCGCTGATCGAGATGATGGGAATTAACTCAATGTTCGTGGGAAGGTAGCAAACCAAAGTGCTTTTCTTTAGTCTTCTCCTCTCCTACATGAGACAAATCTAGGTGTACGTGGCTCCGATTTGAGTTTTTTTCTCTTTGACATATTTGTTGGGGTTTTTTTATTCATTCACAAGTACAGTGGCAAAGTATAAGCATACTCTGGCGTTACAAAAATAATAAATATGATTCTCTCGCATTGTTGGTTTTATTTATAGTATTAGGTGAGATGGTACTTAGAGAGTCTTGATATTATAAACACACTATTAAGAAAATACGTTTACATTAAACATATTCTCACACTTACGTGTATGTTTTTAAATGTTTCATAGCACATCTATTAATCATCTTGTACATCATAAGCACACTTCGTAGTTACAAAAATAAAAATATGATTCCCTTGAACTATTGGTTCTCTTTATAGTATTAGATGAGATGGTACTGAGAGAGTCTTGATATTCTAAACACGCTATTAAGATATTTTAATATTAAAAGTATCTCAGGATTGTTAATGCTCTAAGAAATGCGCGTAGGCATCATCAACGATGTGCCAAACAAATCAATAGAATCAACATGATTTGTTTAAATTAAACATGCTCCGACAAATTTTCATGCATTTGCAAATGTATGGTAGCACCTTTATTGCTGCTCTTGTGCACCATACAAATATCCAGGACCATAAATGACAAGTATGATTTGGATGCTTTGTTCATGCAAGATATACAACTACGAGGCACCATTGGTGGTGCACTAATGTATTATAAGTGAACAAGTGGGCACATTTTTAAATTTAAAAATTCCATACTAGAATCGGTATAGTAAGGCATCATAATTGTCAATCTTGTCTTAAATATTGAGCTCACTATTATATCAAGGTATAAACAAAAACGATCATAAATTATTGGTGCATTTTGGAATGTATACGGATTTTCATTTATGACCATGCATCTAAACATACAAGGTGAATTGTCTAGGTGGTTTTTTCCCTAGAAAACCATCGTAAATTATTGGTGCATTTTGGAATGTATACAGAATTTCATTTACGATCATGCATCTAAACATACAAGGTGAATTGTCTAGGTGGTTGTTTCCCTATAAAAATGATGCAGCAACTACTAGAAATAATAAAAATATTATGCACATTGTAGTGTTTTAAGTTGAAACAAGGAGAAGACTCTATAATGCACTTATGGTAACTTTGCATTAGGGTTATTGCATCACTATGTTAAGGTGGACTAGAGTGTTTTACACATTTTTTAGTTATTTGTTTTTCAATTGTTAATAAAATATAAAATGGAACTCATTATATATTAATTAAATGATTAGTGTGTGCGTGTGTGTGTGTTCCTAATGATATTCATAGTTTACTAAGAGAGTGACAACTATGGTAGCAGATGTTACAGTAGGAGCATGCAAATCCATACAAAATTTATGTGAGTGAGAGACAACAGAGAGGGAGATGGATATGTACCCTTTTCATATCACAACGTATACTCTTTTCTTGTTGAGTAACTTTATCTTCCTCAAGTTTTGTGAGGGGATACACTCCTCAATAGCAACACATTCTTTTTGATGTAGATGGTTTATCATTGAGTCATGCTAGACGGGTATCTAGGGTGAGTCCCACTTTTTGGTACTCGTACACAAAGGAGGATATTTATCTCATTATCTAGCTATATAAGAGAGGGGATGATTTCACCAATGTTACTAATATCCCTATAAAATTCCCATCAATCATTGCCAACATCTAGATGGACAGTTGCAAAATCCCTCATAGAGAAATTTTCCAAGATATAGAGGATAATTTTCTTTTCCAAATATACACAATCCACTGGTGAGAGCTAGAAATTAAAGAGAATGCATGTGAAAGTGCATAAGTATTAAATGACCTAGAATCAAAACTATCTTCAGACACACGGTACATGAATAAAAAATAATATCCATAATATTACTTTAACAAAACATAAGCAGGACCATATCTAGAGGAAAACAAAACACTTATCTTTTAACCAAGGAATGTCCAAGAAGTTGGCTGTGTAATAGAAATTTTCCACGAAATGTATGTAGCAATGAAAATACCACCCCAAGGAAGGCTACGAGGACTCTAGTGTCAAGGAAACAAGTACATGCTTCACTCTCTCTCAGCCCAATCCACTTTCTCTCATGCTTAGTGGGTTTCCTCCCCCAAGATCACTACAAGCATCTCATTTAGCAATCCAATTCATGGGGCTCTCTTCTAGTATCCCACACAATAGAATAAATGCCTAATTGTTTCTTACACTTTAGCCTCTCAAAGTACCAAACCCTTATAATGGTCTTTAGTGTGTGCAAAAAGAGTCCAATTTGTTATATGCTTTTACAGAATCTCCTACAAAATTAATTCATGTAATTTCAAGTATCCAAGGAGAAACAAATGACCAGCAGGTGAAAGGTTTCAAAGGTTACCCAATCTCTCTTCTCATCTACAAGCATCATCTTTACCCTCATGCTTGCGATTTCCACTACACAACGCTATTTTTTTCTTAGTTTATCAATCTAGTAATTGGAAACATCGAGTTAACCATGCTAATCGACGTAGTTTATTAATCTTGGATGGAAAATGAGTGATACACTATAGTGGGTATGAAATTTTTGGAGAAAATATAACTAACACCACTTTAGACTGTAAAATAAACCCTTACAATTGTCATAGGAAGTGTATTCATCGCATGTTTCCATAACTTTACGAAAAGACTTTTCGACCAACCTCACACATGCATTTTATGATTGGATTTCAAAAGTCAAAGGAAGTAAGTGGATATTTTAAGGCTCGTGGTCGAAAATCAATGAGCTCTAAGGACGACAGCTAAGAAAAGGATATTTAGTTTCCCCTTCATGGAACACGGGAACTTCACTTAGTGAACATCTCACACAGCACGTGCAATCATGGGATATTAAAGAATACCCTTAATTTCCAGAGATATTGATCCAAACTCTTTTTGTTGAAACCCCCTCCCAATACTTTAAACCTCCTCTCCACCCCTTTTTATGCCTTAATCCTTATAAACCACCCCCACCTTAAACCCTCATCCCCCCAATACCTGCAATATAATGGTTCAATTTTTAATAGTTTTAAAACCCACAATATGTACTAACATGATAGGATATTGGTGAACAAATGAAGACCCTGTGTGGTGGAATCATAGGCCCTCTAGTGCTCTTTAAATAATCATTATGGACTACTTTATTATTTTCCAATATAAATATTTACATAGATCTTGTGTCATCATGAGAAGATTAACACATGGCCATATAGAAATATTTACATAATTTAGCCAATCACTAGTTATTCCATGTCCTTGAGGTCTATGCAAGGAATATTTACAACCATATTTACGTCATTTTACACAATATGATTCATTACCATCCTTCCTAACATTGCGGGAGAGGCACATATTTCTTATGTTCATAGATATGATAGTGTGAGCATCATTGACCCTAGCGACTTTTGATTTGTAGGTGGATAGGTGCATTTACATCAATGCAGGTTAATTGCTTGTCTCTAACGATCACAACACTAACACACTATACCTATGATAGGAAATGTGTTAGCGATTGTTTGCTACACTTTGTAGATACTTTAGTTTATAAGCCTATACTCGTTAGGTGGTATACCATTTTTTGTGAAAGTTGATTTTCCTTTGGAATTTTGTCATCCTGTGTTTTTTTCTTCCTCGAAACTCCCTCACTTTCCGGGAGTGGCCTTTTCCTTGAGAAACCATGACACAGGGTCATCTCTTCCATCAAAATAACCTCGATCCCAGCCAACCTGGACCATAGCATCCGTTATATTGGTTGGATTTTACATTTTTTCCTCCCAACTATTTCACCCCTAATGGGATTTGAACATGGGTTGCTTTGCTGATGAGGCCCACGCCGTAACTGAATGAGCTCTAGCGGGAATTGAAAATCATGATTTGTTTGTTGGGAGGATTTTATTCTTAATTTATTCATATATATTTAATTTACTTCTTTATAGGTTTTTGGTCACTCAGTTGAAACTTTCCCACCTTCTTTCTAGGTTGATGACTAATATGCATGCACACACATGGGGTTAGTTGTTTCCCAAGAGGAACCATCTAGAGTGGTCATGTAGGTTGTTCACTTTAGATGTATTAAAGTTTCCATCTAATGAGGATGGTCACACCTGAACCTCATGTGGTTCTCATATGGAGGGATGCAACCGTGAGTATGTGAAATCATACTACTTAGTAAGTCTAATCCACCATATGACGGAGATATTTGTTTCATATTTGTTTTCATGTTTAATGCTTGTATGTAATTTTATGACATTTTGTTTAACCTGTCTAATGATTGTTGCATAGAATTTTTTTAGATATTGGAATGTATGTTGGAGAGGGGCCTCTCCTACATGATGTAGAAATGACTGAGGCTCATGAGTTTCCCCAGGTTTATATACTTGACATATAATGCAATCCAAATCACAAAATAAGGGATAACAAATTAGATTGGTGCATTTATGGATCACCATAGAGTGGTCCCTATATGAGCTGGGAATATCACGAGGGACCCTGAGCTTGCATAAATACTGTGACCCTAATATCACATGACTACGGTTATCCTCCCCATTGATATAATTTATTGATTCCTAATATTGTTGGTGACCTTAGCGTAATCAATAACTTGAGGGTTCGTGATGATATTTAATCTTCTTTATATTCATGTACAAATTATGGTGATCCTCCACCTCCATATTTTCCTCCTTGAACTCCTCTTCCTCCTCAAAATCTGCCAAATCCTCCATAAGGAGAATGCATACCATCTCCATAGTGAGCACTAGACTGAAAACGATCTCCTTCACAAGGTGACTAAACACCATCTCTTCGAAGAGAATATTGATCAATATCGTTAACACCATATTTAACACCATCTCCTTAACCAAAATCTCTTGTAACAATTTACTAACTAAATATTACTCTCCCTACTAATTCTATAAACCCTATAGTTGCATTGAGTGATATATATTATGGTGGAGAGATATACCAGATCCTACATTCTACATTAATATTTGTAGAGGAATTGATGGCTATGGATTTAGTGGTGGAGGCACCAATTCATCTAGCTCTGCTAATGGACCTAGCTTGTATCAATTGTTGACATGTGCATATATTTAATTATAGCCGAGATTGATATTTTAAATTTATATTTGACATACAAATCTATTTTGGTATTGTCCTTCATATATATTATGGGTTTTTATATCATGTCGAAGCTGATCCTGTTTTATTTATAAAATTTATTGTGTGTATGTATATGATTTATATTATTGATCATTTATCGCATATTAAATTCGATTGGAGATGCAGATCATTCATTTAAATTTGAGATGTATCACTCATGTAAATTTGACATGCCATATGTATATGTGCGACACATATATGTATTTTGATATTATAGTTAATGTATGCTATGTTTTTTCATATCATGTTGGTATCATTAAATGATTTATAGAATTTAATATTGTATATGTTAGTGATTAAAATCACTATTGATCTCTTCGAAATTAAATTTCTGATTTTGAAATGAAACCCATATTTAAATTGGAGATGCCACATAGTGTCCAACTTTATTTGTAATAATTTAATGCCATTTTTTTTGGGTTAATCAATCAATGTCATTATATAAGGTTTAACCATTTTTCAAGGCTAATTCTTTGTTGTTCAAGACAATCCAATATGGTGGTTATGCATGCTTACAAAATTATCAAATGTTTCAATTAATGATTGATATTCTTAAAGCAATTTTTTTTTAAAAATTCATTCTAAAACTCTTTACTAATATTTTCATTAATTTTGATAAAGCTAAACTTATTAGAGATAAGGAAAAAATAGTTAAACTTCACAATCCCTACAAGTAATAAAATAGACAATTCTCATTGTTTAACCTTGGATTTTCATTGTTTAACCTTGGATCTCGAGTACTGTTCAATTTACCTTAGAGAAACACTTTCATGATGATTATCATCCTTTGGCATTGAATGTTAGATTGACACTCCATGTTAGCTACATGTAAATTAAGAATCCAACCTTACATATGGTGCTGGAACTATTGCCATGGAAATTGAAAATGAGGTAGTATGAAACTGATTGGGTTGGGGTCTAGTGCTTAATTATATTGAATTACTATTTTAATTAGTATTATTGATATTATTGACCGTCCATGCCACTTTTCATAGTATTATTGATATTAACATTTCATTATTTATTATTAGTGTTATTATTTACGGTGTCCATATATTGATTATCAATAAACACAGGCAACGCATATTTATTAATACTATTAATTAATAAAAACAAAAATATCATGAAAACTTTGTATGAACCTCATCATTAATTAAGATTGAGATTGTTTTAAAAATGTTATTAAATTCGATAGAAAATTTGGCAAATATGTAAAATTACATCATAAAGATTATAATTGTGTGTGTGTGTAGAAGAAGCCTTGGTAAATTGCTATTTGTATTACAGGAAAGAGATAATAGTTATGGCACTCTCATGGTTTTGTTTATTATATACAACACAAAACAATGGATGTAACTATTGGAAAAATTCTAGATAAATTGGCAGCAGAAGGAATAAAAGAGATGAAGTGTCTTGTATTTTGTTTTGGAGTTTTTGAATGGAAACATTGCTATGTCGTTTACTATGGCAACATTCATTTCTAGGTTTAATGTTGGTCTAGTTCATTTGAATTTGAAACTTGGTTTCTTATGTTAAACGCATTTGTTAATTTGTTTTTCAATTTGTATCAAATATCAAAATGTTTTTGCCGAATCACTTAAGAAATATATTAAGCCCTCCTAGAAATTCTTTTAACTGTTTAAAAACGGTCCAGCAAAACATCTTGATCGCCCGACTGAATTTTCATTATTTGTTTTTAATTTGAAGCTTTATAAAAATGAGCCACTGTACAAAGTATTTTATCTTTAGTAATATCTATGGAAATGAATGTTTGTTGTTTCTGCTTAAACCGAGCTTTTATAAAATCATCTACTTGTAGCTTTGGTGGTATGTGTGGAAGGCCTAGAGGACTTAAAGGGTAAAATGGCCCAAAAACATTGTAATTTTGATTAACCATTGTATATAGAAGATTCAAAAAGCATGGAAGATTACTAAATTTGTGACACATTGTCACCTTATTAACATGACTTTATAAATGACTGATAGGTCTACCAATCGCAACTGCTCCACGGAGCCTCGAACAACTACAAAACTTGAAAGAAGGCCCTATAAACATGTTACAATTACCTAGCATCATGATTCGCTGATCGTGATGATGGGAATTAAATCAATGTTCATGGGAAGGTAGCAAACCAAATTAATTTTCTTTAGTCTTCTCCTCTCCTACAGGAGACAAATCTAGGTGTACATGGCTGTGATAATTGAATTCCTTTTCTTATATTCGATAATTGAATTTTTTTGGGGGTAAATTTTGAGTCTTTTTCTCTTTGAAATATTTGTTGTGGGTTTTTTTATTCATTCACAGCTACAATTGAAAAGTATAAACACACTCTGGAGTTACAAAAATAATAAATATGATTCTCTCGTATTGTTGGTTTTCTTTATAGTATCAAGTGAGATGGTACTTAGAGAGTCTTCATACTATAGACACACTATTACGAAAATATGTTTACATTAAACATATTCTCACACTTATGTGTGTTTTTTTAAATGTTTCATAGCACCTCTATTAGTCATCTTGTATATCATAAGCACACTCAGATGGCACTTAGAGAGTCTTGATATTATAAACACACTATTAAGAAAATATGTTTACATCAAACATATGCTCACACTTATGTGTGTTTTTAAATGTTTCATAGCAGCTCTATTAGTCATCTTGTATATCATAAGCACACTCCGTAGTTACAAAAATAAAAATATGATTCCCTTGGACTATTGGTTCTCTTTATAGTATTAGGTGAGATGGTACTTAGAGAGTCTTGGTATTCTAAACACACTATTATGATATTTTACTATTAAAAGTATTTCGGGCTTGTCACTGCTCAAAGAAATGTGTGGAGGCATCATCAACTATGCGCGAAAACAATCAATAGAATCAACATGATTTGTTTAAATTAAACATGTTCCGACACATTTTCATGCATTTGCAAATGTATGGTAGCACCTCTATTGCTGCTCTTGTGCAGCATAAAAATATCCAGGACCATAAATGATAAGTATGATTTGGATGCTTTGTTCATGCAAGATATACAACTGTGAGGAACCATTGGTGGTGCACTAATGTATTATAAGTGCACAAGTGGGCACGTTTTGAAATTTAAAAATTCCATACTCGAATCGGTACAGTAAGGCATAATAATTGTCAATCTTGTATTAAATATTGAGCACACTATAATATCAAGGTATAAACAAAAACCATCCTAAATTATTGGTGCATTTTGGAATGTATATGGATTTTCATTTACGACCATGCATCTAAACATACAAGGTGAATTGTCTCGGTGGTTGTTTCCCTATAAAAATGATGCACCAACTAATGGAAATAATAAAAATATTATGCGCACTTGTAGTGTGTTAAGTTTAAACAAGGAGAATACTGTATAATGCACTTATGATTACTTTGCATTAGGGTTATTGCATCACTATTTTAAGGTGCACTAGAGTGTTTTACACATTTTTTTAGTGATTTGTTTTTCAATTTTTAATAAATATAAAATGTGACTCATTTTATATTAATTAAATGATTAGTGTGTGTGTGTGTGTGTGTATGTGTTCATAATGAGATTCATATTTTACTAAGAGATAGTGACAATTATGGTAGCAGTTGTTATAGTAGGAGCATCCAAATTCATACAAAATTTTATGTGAGTGAGAGACAAGAGAGAGGGAGATGGATATGTACCCTTTTCATATCATAACGTATACTCTTGTCTTGTTGAGTAACTTTATCTTCCTCAAGTTTTTTGAGGGGATACGCTCCTAAAGAGAAACACATGCTTGTTGATGTAGATGAATTATCATTGGGTTATGCTTGAGGACTATCTAGGGAGAGTCCCAATTTTTGGTACTCATCCATAAAGGAGGATATTTATCTCATTATCTAGCTATATAAGAGAGGGGATGATTTCACTGATATTCTTGATATGCCTATAAAATTCCCATCAATCATTTCCAACATCTAGATGGGTAGTTGCAAAATACCTCATAGACAAATTTTCCATGATATAGAGGATAATTTTCTTTTCCAAATATACACAATCCACTGGTGAGAGCTAGAAATTAAAGAGAATGCGTGTGAAAGTGCATAAGTATAAAATGAACTAGAATCAAAACTATCTTCACACAAACAATATGAATAAAAAATAATATCCACAATATAAATTTAACAAAACATAAGCAGAACCATATCATTAGGAAAAGTAAACACTTATCTTAGTAACCAAGGAAGGTCCAAGAGGTTGGCTGTGCAATAACAATTTTCCACGAAATGTATGTGGCACTGAAAATACCACCCCAAGGAAGGCTAGGAAGGCTACAGTGTCAAGGAAATGACTACATGCTTCACTATCTCTCATCCCAATCCACTTTCTCTCATGCTTAGTCGGTTTCCTCCCCACAGATCACTACAAGCATCTCGTTCAACAATCCCATTCATGGGGCTCTCTTCTAGTATCCCACACAATAGAATAAATGCCTAATTTTTTCTTGCACTTAGCCTCTTGAAGTACCAAACCCTTATAATGGTCTTTAGTGTGTGCAAAAAGAGTCCAATTTGTTCTATTCTTTCAGAGAATCTCCTCCAAAATTAATTCATGTAATTTCAAGTATCCAAGGAGAAACAAATGACCAGCGGGTAAAAGGTGTCAAAGGTTCCCCAATATCTCTACTCATATACAAGAATCATTTTTACCCTCATGCTTGCGATTTCCACTACACAACGCTATTTTTTTGTTAGTTTATCAATCTAGTAATTGGAAACATTGAGATAACCACACTAATCGACATAGTGTATTAATCTTGCATCGAAAATGAGTGATACACTATAGTGGGTATGAAATTTTTGGAGAAAATACAACTAACACCACTTTAGACCATAAAATGAATCACCCTTACAATTGTCATAGGAAGTGTATTCATCTAATGTTTCCATAACTTTACGAAAAGACTTTTTGACCAACCTCACACATGCATTTTATGATTGGATTTCATACGTCAAAGGAATTAAATGGATAACTTAAGGATCATGGTCGAAAATCGATGAGATATAAGGACGACACTTGAGAAAAGGGGATTTAGTTTCCCCTTGGTGGAATCATAGGCCCTCTAGTGCTCTTTAAACAATCATTGTGGACCATTTTATTATTTTCCCATAAAAATATTTACATAGATTTTGCATCATCATGAGAAGATTAACACATGGCCATATAGAAATATTTTCATAATTTAGCCATACACTAGTTATTCTTTGTCCTTGAGGTCTATGTGAGCAATATTTACAAGCATATTTGTGTCATTTTACACAATATGATTTATTGCAATTCAAGGGTAAAAACAAGGGTATTACATCCTTCCTAACATTGTGAGAGAGGCCCATATTTCATATATTGATAGATATGATAGTGTGAGAATCATTGACCCTAGCGAATTTTGATTTGTAGGTGGCATTAGAGGAAATTTGGGGTCTAAAATGGGCCTACTAAGGAAAATAATAAAAAAATCCACATCACACTACAAATATGGAATGTCACATTAAATCTAATGAAAATATAATGAAAGTCAACCTAAATCGCCTCATTAATGGTAGTTGACAAGTACATTGAGTTAACGTAGAGTTAAGAGATATTGATTAAAAATATTAATAAAATATTTAGATCCGTGTGCACACATAATAAATGATAGGAAACTTTTAAATTTTATATTATTATTTTTTGAAACGAATAGACCACTACTTTTTATATATTTAATAAATGTAAAACTCAAATATATTCATATTTAAATAATAAGAAAAAATATAATTATAATAATATTAAAAAAAATCACTATTATTTTTTAATATAAATTTTATATTCTTATAAGTGATATAATCTAATAAATCAAGTATATTCTTATATAATTTTTTTAATAGCATAATTATTTTAAAATTTTATATATAATATTTAATAAAAATAAAATAGTTTTATTACCATTTTAATTTTTAAAGTTTTGCAAATAATATTTATAATAAAAATATAAAACATTTAAAATATATAAAAATATTGAAAAATTTATTCAATATTTCATTTTATGTCAAGATGACTTTTTTATTATTAAAAACACATTATACTTAATAATGTTTGTAATGTTTTTTATTTTTTTATTTTTTAAAAATGATAAAAAATTGTTAGACATAATATCAAAATTATAATGTAAATATAATAATAATCAAAGTAAATGTTAATGTTTTTTATACTCTTACCATGAAAAAAATTATATCTAAATGCAATATTATATAATTATATTAATGTAATATTGTTATGCTAATGTAACAATTAAATCTAAATGCATGTTAATGAATTTTATTGAAATTTATAACTTTACCTTCAAAAAATGTAAATGCATTTACCTTGTATTGAACAAAGCCATGGACCAGCGGGAAAATTTGGCCCGTAACAATTTTTTTTGGTAATTGAAGGCAATGCGGGAGACTGATCGGGCTACCAGGAGTGTTTTTAGCGGGAATGGTGTTTTTTTAGGTTTATCGAAAGAAAATTTGCCGTGACTGCAACAATTTTTTTTACAATGAAATGAATGGCGGAGAACAGAAGTATTTTGGTGGGAAAGCAAATGGTTTTAGCTCAGAAATTTATGAAAACTTGCCAAGGAAAAATGGGTTCAGTTAGAAGTCGAGTTTTCCATGGAAATTGGAGGGAGAAATTTGGAAATCGGAGGGAGAAATTTGTAATATTTGTCAAATAATTTGAAACTGTATACCCTAATCTGTAAATCTGCGATTCCTTAAATCTATAAATATGAAATTCATGGTGTTGTACTGCAATTCCTGGATTTCCATGCAGCGAGTACATGAGGAGTTTTCAAAGCTATTGATCAAGTTTTCAAATCTACCTCCAAGGTAAGTCACTTCTCTTTCAATTTCTTGAATGTATGCACTGTGTGTCCATCTTCCTTTTCTTTCTTGAATCAAGTGAGTGTAAACATCACAGTCGACTCAACTTGAGCTATCGAGTCAGTAGCTGCCTTTAGAGCTGGGATAAGTAGGGTAATAGTAGTATGGGTAAAGGGTACGTGAACTAGCTAGTACTAGACCCTATTATGAGCACCTGATTCTCATCCCGCGATGATTTTCACCCTATTATTGGCACCTGATTCACCGCGAGGTAACAGAGGAAGACTTACTTGAGCCAGACCTGTAGATGTAGATCCTCACCTTTTTACGATAACTACTTGATGAATTATTTAGTGATTGATCGACCAGACCCTTGATGGTTTCATTTTCTTCTTCGACAGCTGAAATATCCAGTCTCGTATTAGAAGTGTGCTCTGTATATCTAGTTTTCTTCTCTAATAAATCCCCTGAAATACTGAGTAACAAATCAGTGAATTATTATTTTTGTTTACTTTTCCTGTTGCGAATTGAGGTTTCACTCACTTGATTCTCAGAATCTAACTCCTCCAGGTCTTTAAGAATATTTCTAACATTGCCCATGTCAAACCATCTTTTTTTTTTCCCCGGAAAAAAATCATAATTTTATTTCAAAATGGAACAAAATTACATCTGCACATGTAAGAGGATCATTGGGATCCCTACATTGTCACATATTATCTGTCTCATATTATCATAACCATAAAATTTTCTACCCAGCCTTTAGCAGAATCAACTATTGCTGTCTCAGATAAACCACAAAAAAGTCACTAAAACTAGAATGTGTCCAATTTTTAAAATGCTGACACAGTAACATAATAAACAGTCCCAGACTGTAATAAAACAGTCGATCCTAGCCTGTAATAGTAGCTAGATACATCAGCTCCTATACTACAGGTCCAAGGTCACTCTGAGCCATCATTTACAGGACATAAATCCTGTAGCAGCTCGATTCCACAGCATATAATTGTATACTGTCCCTGACTGTAAAATATCAGCATTGATACCCACAAAAGTGTGTACAAACAGGTCACATAATCTAGAATGACCAATTCATATTGCTGTAAGCAAAAATAAACTGTCCCAAACTGTAATATATACAGCTCGATACATATATGGATATCAACCCAAATAGACAGTTCACAAAATCTGAGCCAAAGCTCAAATCTAATCCAAACTTGTGTCAAACCATCTATTAACAGCATCTAGATGTTTTTCATTGATGTGCCCTAGAGACTTTAGTTGTTGAAATTATTATTTAACATGATCACACTCAAATTTGAGATCTTAAATTTCACTTGCAAAGTCCTGTCCATGCTTAATTTCTATTCAAGTTGCTGCGTAAGTGTCTCTATTTCTATAGTTTGTTGTTCAGCCCATCTCTCTAATGAGGCAACTTCTGGCTTGAGCTGGATAATTGAAGATTCAATAGTTTGTAGATTTTCCTGAAGCCTTTCATTTTCTTCATAAACATTTATTGCATCGTTTTCTGTAGAATGATCTGAACTCTACCATATTTCCATTCACCACTTGACCTTTCTGTTTGCCTCAAACTTGAAACATGTCAATGGTTGACCAATACTGTTAATTGATTATGGGGGATTACAAATCTGACTAGGAGCTGAAAGAAGCCTTACTGTATCTTGATAATTTCCATGCTTTTTACTATCAATTCATCAGTATCAGGCACCTCTTATCTTGGATCTAAAGGTGATATAACATCATCAACAACATAACCTCTATAGTTTCCATTTGCTTCACTACTTTGATGTTTGGATGAGGTGTCTAGACCATCAGAACTCAAGTGTATTCCTAAGGTGGCACGGGACATGTCCTTGACATCATGGCCATCTACTTTCTGTTCAGTAGCTAATGCATTTCCATCAAGTTCATCATCAACCATTTGCGATGTACGAAAACCTCTTTCGGTAATCTCCTTTTCCTACTCTAAATCCTGTTTTTGTAGTGAGTGGTTGGACTGTAACACATAAAGAAAAACAGTGGGAAGAATGAGCTTCGGGTAACATATTAGGATGAAGAACAAAAGGTGAATGAGAACTGTGGTGATAGGATTCTTCCAATGACATATGCAACCAAGAGATGGAACAACATTTAGCAGGGCTGCCAAGAGCTAGGTTAAGGTAGCTATGAACACTGACTGGCTAAGTCACATGACACGAGGACACGGGACACGGAGGACACGAAAATACGAGTGTCCGACACGGACATGACGACCCCCGGAATTAGGACACGGAGGACACGTTATATATATATATATATATATATATTTTTAATTAAAAAATATATATGTATTAAAAATATAGTCATATAAATCCATTTTTTTTTAAATCTAGAACATTTACACATATTCAATAGAAATTAGAATAAATACACAATGCACAATCACATTTGTCATTAATACATTTGTCATCAACATTACACATTTGTCATTCATAGATTCATAGATTTATAGATTCAAGATTGAAGAGTCATAAAATTTCTCAATGTCTCATAGAGGATGCAGATTCATAGTCATAGAGGATGCAAATCTCTAGGTAGTAGGTAGTTAGAATGCTTGCAGGAGGAGCTGACTCTTGAGTCAGGGTGCAGATACCAAGGAGTGTGCATGCATATATGCCATAGTCATCCTCCATCTAGGGTGCATAAGCTTTGACACTATTATTCATGCAGGCAGGTGCACTGGCAGTAATGATTAGGGTTAGGGTTTGATTCTGTCAGTTGGGGCATTTCATGCATGAGTCTAGATACATTGTATCTTTTCTTGTCTCTTATTCTATAAAAGAAATGAAGGGAAAACTAGTGTGTTAGTGAGTAAGTTAAAGATTTGGGCTTTTTCTTTGTGAGTTTATCATGTATAATTAGTAGAATACATATGTTGTTTAGGGAGTGCAGATCTGTGTGTTTTCTGTCCATATTATCAGCAGTGTGTGATTTTAGGTTAGTGTACTCTATAACTGTTATTTTAGGAAAAAATGCAAGAAAAAATGTCATGTTTTTTGGAAAAAATGTCATTTTTTTGGAAAAAGTGTCATGATTTTTAGAAAAAAGTGTCCTGTTTTTGAAAAAAGTGTCATGTTTTCAGGACACATCCAGGACACGTCTAGGACACATGATTTCACAGTGTCTGACACGTACTTTGAAGTGTCCTATTTTAGGACACGTAAAAATGACGTGTCCGACACGTGTCCTTGACATTTTCGTGTCGGACACGAGGACACGGGACATGGTGGGGGTTTAGGACGTGTCCTGTTACTTAGCTGACTGGATTTCCATGAGCTGGGATAAGGCAGTCATGAGCCCTAGATGAACTCGGTTGGGTTGAGATGAAGTCTGTGGTGAAGAAGCAGTCAGCAAAACATAAACTCAACCCTTAAACAATAGTGTTGTAGCTTTTAAAATAGGCCCCACAATATAGTTCTGTCCTCAAAGCATTAAGTTTTTTCACATGTGAGAGTGAGCAGCAGGTAGAACCCAACGAATTAGAGAGTGAGCAGCAAATTTAACTTAACGAATTCCTACAACAGAGATGAAGGTAATTTCATACTTTGTTGGAAACTAATATTTATGTGTTTCATAATGTGATGTATCTCGATGTTTTTCATTGATGTGCCCTAGATACTTTAGTTGTTGAAATCAATCTTATCAGAACCGGACCGGTCATCGAATCAGCGAAGCCCAAAATGTGAACCGGACCGGAACCGGCAAAAAACCGGTTGACTAAAAAATACATAAAATATTCATATTTTGTAAAAAAACATATATATTCATGTGCATACATATGAATCCAAACCATTAATACACAAATATGCAATGTTTCTCATATATATAGCAAATATGGGTGCAAATATCCAAAATAGCAACTAGTGCAATACATCATGGTCACATACAACTCATTGGATTTAATGGCTATTTCAACTGATTGAGGGCAGATTACAGTCATAAACAGTAAGATAACAACAAATGGGACTATATACAATGTACATTCATACCAGCGGGGAGGCAATTATTTCTGGCAGGTATTATCAGTTGGAAATTAATAACCCACAATAGGGACTCGCCCTACGATTTATTTCCAGCACTATCTATGGAAACAACACCTACAGTGTTATACCTCAGGAAATCAATGCTGTAGGAGAGTATATTTCCCAAGTTTTCCAACTGATTTTTTGGGAAATATGTCAAGGGTACAAAAGACAAATACTAAAGGACTGTTAACTGGTTGCAAGCCACACTGAATCAGGATCAAAAAGGCAGATCCCATTCCATTCTCATCAAGTTCAGACAGCAGTGCGTCACTTTAATATTGTATCAGCTAATAATGAATTCTATCCTTTTGTGCATTTTTAGATGTTTGAGGGATAACTGAAGTTATATTGGAGGATATTTAAAAAAAAAAAAACTAGTCAACATGCCATTAGTTGATTTTTCCCTCTTGCACAATTAGGGTTAGTTAGTCCAAAATTCCTTGTTGGGTTTTCTATAAAAGCAAGGGCAGAGAATAGAGAGTGATCAGAACAGATATTTGGAGGATCTTTTTGCAACGAGAGACCACCTTTCTTCCAACTTCCGGGACTTGCACCACTTCCATCACTGCTTTTCCACAGAGCTGAGTCTAACTTGTTATATCTCTGTTTATTACGTTGCAAGCACTCTCTTAAATACAGTATAATTTGGTCCATTTATACTTGACAAAAAAACCTAGTTGTTTTTTTTTTTAAATTGACAAAACGTGGATCCCTGGCACGTGGCCGTATGGCAGAGTACGGACCGGCCGGTTCAGTGCCCGGTTTCGTCCAGAATTCGGTTTTTTTAATTTTTTTATGTGACCGGACCGGTCAACCCTGTGAACCGATCAGACCGGCCGGTTTTGCTAGTTCCGGGCCGGTTCCGATAACACTGGTTGAAATTATCATTTAACACGATCAAACTCAAATTTGAGATCTTAAATTTCACTTGGAAAGTCCTATCCATGCTTAATTTCTATTCAAGTTGCTGCGTAAGTGTCTCTATTTCTGCAGTTTGTTGTTCATCCTGTCTCTCTAATGAGGCAACTTCTGGCCTGAGCTGGATAATTGAAGATTCAACAGTTTGTAGATTTGCTCGAAGTCTTTCATTTTCTTCATAAATATTTACTGCATCATTTTCTGTAGAATGATCTGAACTCTACCATATTTCCATTCACCACTTGACCTTTATATTTGCCTCAAACATGTCAATGGTTGACCAATACTGTTAATTGATTCTGGGGGATTACAAATCTGACTAGGAGCTGAAAGAAGCCGTACTGTATCTTGATAATTTCCATGCTTTTTACTGTCAATTCATCAATATCAGGCACCTTTTATCTTGGATCTGAAGGTGATATAACATCATGAACAACATAACCTCTATAGTTTCCATTTGCTTCACTACTTGGTTGTTTGGATGAGGTGTCTAGACCATCATAACTCAAGTGTATTCTTGAGGTGGCACGGGACATGTCCTTGACATCATGGTCAGGTACTTTCTGTTCAGTAGCTAATGCATTTCCATCAGGTTCATCATCAACAGTTTGCGATGTACGAAAACCTCTTTCGGTAATCTCCTTTTGCTGCTCTAAATCCTGTCTTTGCAGTGAGTGGTTGGACTGTAACACGTAAAGAAAAATAGTTGGAAGAATGAGCTTTGGGTACCATATTAGGATGAAGAACAAAAGGTGAACGATAACTGTGGTGATAGGATTCTTCCAATGACATATGCAACCGAGAGATGGAACAACATTTAGCAGGGATGCCAAGAGCTAGGTTAGGGTAGCTGTGAACACTGAATGGACTACCATGAGCTGGGATAAGGCAGTCATGAGCCCTAGATGAACTTGGTTGGGATGAGATGAATTTTG
>LPNX011091641.1:13024-24855 GCA_001517045.1 Pseudotsuga menziesii | reverse complement strand
GTTTAAGGGAACTTAAAACTTGTTGAAATTGGTTTATATTTGAGCACAATGTATGTTATGACTTCTCTAGGAGGCCTCCTTGCATAAAACAGATAAACATTCTAATGTTTTCTCTCAACCAAAATTGTTTGAGGGAACACGGATGTTTGCATATTGGTAATATTACTGGTACATGGTTCATTTCACTATGCTAGCATTTCATTAGCTCATTGTGTCATGTTATTAATTCATGAGAAATTACAACACTGTTCTAATTTACCAGAGTGTCAGGATTTCATCAGCTCATTGTGTCATAATCCTCATATAAGCATGTTACTATCAACAGTGAAGGTCCAAAATGTCAGCACCCAGCATCCTCTTCCCACCTCACCCCATACATTCCCATCAAAATTAAAGTTAAAGGAAAAGAGTATTATTGTTCAATTTTTCCATTACATCGTCATATGTCAGATGCTTCTGATATGTATCCAGATAAAAAAACAATAGTAACATACATTCACACCATTTTGACATATTCATGTCACCCACAGTGCACAATCTAAAATGTTAATTAATTGATGTATTTCCCTTGTTTTCAATGATTTAATAAGCTTTATAATGGATTTTGCTAATAATGGTAATTGATGAGAAGTTGTCCTATGCTAGCTGGAGGTTTCTTTCACACATAGTTCGGTTCCTTCCACCCAAATTCAGTTCCGGATCAAATGTTTAAAGATTATCACATTTCTAGTTGTCTTCGCATAAATTGGGCACATAGATTTTGAAAATTGAAGGCCTAAAATGTTTGTGTGTCTCCATGCATGACCAGGTCACTGTGAAAAAACTTGGATCATTGTTTAAAGGTACAGTCAAAGTACCTCTCATGCACAGACAATTGGACAATAGATATGGAGATCAATATTATAGATATCATTCCCGTGCATTTCATGTCATAGAAATGAGAATGAAATCATTTAAATCCAATATGATTTCTGGGAAATATGACTGCAACTGATAAATTAGTGATTCTCTAGTTTTGTAATGTTGTTTATAAAGACAAAGAGAGGTAGTTTATCCCGGGAAAAGTTTTATCTGTTGTAGGTAGGATCTATCTATGTTTGAGAAAGATATATATTGAAGGTAGGATCTATCTCTTCCTTCTTGGAATTCATGCCCACTGTCACAATTAATTCCTATTTGAAGCTCCTTGACTATGGAGTGTAACAATGATTTCAAGCCTAGACTACCTCTTTAGCTGGAAATCCTTAAGGAGTCTTCAAAGCAGGAAATTGACCCCTCCATTTCTCCTCTAATATGGGAGCTAGCTCTATCTAATGTGAGAGTCTCATGGTATCTTTGAGATCTCAGCCCTGATGCCTGAGGGTTATTCATCTCTTTCTCTCTATGTTTTTGTATTATTGGCTGTCAATTCTTTATGATGAATCTAAGAAGATAGGGATATTACTTGGACTTCCCCTACATATGGATTTGGATTCCATTTGTAGGGGTGTGGTAGGGAAAAGTTATACAAATCAAATTCACACAACTAAGCCCTTGCTTCCTCATTATATTTCTTGCACACTTCCACAAATTCCTTGGATTTTCTGTCTTTAATGTGATTTACAGTACTAAACTTTGGGTCTAAAATATTTACCATTGATCCTTGAGAAAACCATAGACCTAAGCTTTGGGTAGGTCTTGCTTAGTTTTAGAATAGCCCACTGGTTGGGGGTAGGTCTTGGATTCGATGCCCCACTTGTCCAGTTTTCAACATGGTATTGTTAGACCCTGGTCTCGAGGTTGATTGGTGGTGGCTAGGAGGTCTTAGCCAAAGTGTGGTTTAAGGGCTGGGGGAATGCTGGAGATAGCAATTCATACAATGATATTGAACCAGTAAGGATGCCTAACATGAAAGGGCACATGCAGCTCTGTGATAGAGCAATCCGACCAGGGGCAGGTCTTGGGCTTGGTTACTAGCCTGTCCAATTTTCAACATTGCTGTCTTACAAGATTAGTTTCCCCATTTTCATACACTCCTTTTTTTTTGAATTTTTGCGTTCATAAGGTTTCTGTAATTGGATGCATTCCAGATTGCCTTTAATTATATTTGTAGCCTTGAAAGAGGGGGCATGGTATTGTGACCATTGTCTATTTGTTGGCGGATTGAATGTTTAAAATCTTGTGTATGTTAAGGAAGAAAAGGTTGTTGCAGTTTGGCGACATGTATTCATAAAAATTATGTCTTCCAGTTTTTGTGTGTTTTTCATCCTTCAAAATTCAAGTTTGTTGTAGTTGACCATATTGTATTTCTGTAAAATTTTGGTCTTCAACTTGTTTCTGTTTCCTGAAAGACAATTATGAGCTGTTTGGTGCATGATTTTCCTTTACTAAATTCTGTTCTTCATTCTGTTTCTTGATTATCTATCTTGACAAGGAGGAATTGACTTCAGTGCGATTGTGAACTGATGCCACTGATTTGCAATGTAATGGGCACTGACAGTGCTGAGTACTAATTGAGTAGGAATATGATGTGATATGATCCCTCTCAGATACTATAGATTACCTCAAAAAGGGAAATGAGACATCAGTTGAGTCGTTGAACAGGTTCTTAGCCACCATAGCTTCTGTGCTTACTGTATTCTTCATCGAAACTTTGATTGGGAATTAGTAGATATATATTATATTTGAATTTAGGAATTGTTAGACCCTTTCCTTTAGTGTATGTGCCAGTGTCTAATCAGAAAAGCTGAGCTACCCAATGGACGTTCAAGTTGTCCTGTTAGAGGGACATTAGACAAAGCTAGTGTAGATAGGGTTTTCTAAGCTTGTGAAGGTAGTGCCCAACTAATGATCAACACGAGAAGACTGATGTGTTTTTCCTTTCACTTTTCATTAAAATCCATGTACATGGATGTGGTACTTAGAGTCCAACGATGAAATCCTACATGGATATGAATCCTGCTACACAGGCATAGTGAATTCTGATGTTTTGTTCAAACCACAATTGTTTAAGGGAACTTAAAACTTGTTGAAATTGGTTTATATTTGAGCACAATGTATGTTATGAATTCTCTAGGAGGCCTCCTTCATAAAACAGATAAACATTTTGATGTTTTCTCTCAACCAAAATTGTGGGATAAGGACTGGGGGAATGCTCGAGATAGCAATTCATACAATGATATTGAACCAGTAAGGATGCCTAACATGAAAGGGCACATGTAGCTCTGTGATAGAGAAATCCGACCAGGGGCAGGTCTTGGGCTTGGTTACTAGCCTGTCCAATTTTCAACATTGTTGTCTTACAAGATTAGTTTCCCCATTTTCATACACTCCTTTTTCTTTGAATTTTTGCGTTCATAAGGTTTCTGTAATTGGATGCATTCCAGATTGCCTTTAATTATATTTGTAGCCTTGAAAGAGGGGGCATGGTATTGTGACCATTGTATATTTGTTGGCCGATTGAATGTTTAAAATCTTGTGTATGTTAAGGAAGAAAATGTTGTTGCAGTTTGGCGACATGTATTCATAAAAATTATGTCTTCTAGTTTTTGTGTGTTTTTCATCCTTCAAAATTCAAGTCTGCTGTAGTTGACCATATTGTATTTCTGTAAACTTTTGGTCTTCAACTTATTTTTGTTGCCTGAAAGACAATTATGAGCTGTTTGGTGCATGATTTTCCTTTACTAAATTCCGTTCTTCATTCTATTTCTTGATTATCTATCTTGACAAGGAGAAATTGACTTCAGTGCGATTGTGAACTAATGCCACTGATTTGCAATGTAATGGGCACTGACAGTGCTGAGTACTAATTGAGTAGGAATATGATGTGATATGAGCCCTCTCAGATACTACAGATTACCTCAAAAAGGGCAATGAGACATTAGTTGAGTCATTGAACAGGGTCTTAGCCACCATAGCTTCTGTGCTTACTGTATTCTTCATAGAAATTTTGATTGGGAATTAGTAGATATATATTATATTTGAATTTAGGAATTGTTAGACCCTTTCCTTTAGTGTATGTGCCAGTGTCTAATCAGAAAAGCTGAGCTAGCCAGTGGACGTTCAAGTTGTCCTGTTAGAGGGACAGTAGACAAAGCTAGTGTAGATAGGGTTTTCTAATCTTGTGAAGGTAGTGCCCAACTGATGATCAACACGAGAAGACTAATGTGATTTTCATGAGGAAATTTTTTTTTGTCCTATAACATTTGCAGCCCACAAAACAACAATAACAACTCAAATTTTCATATTTCTACACATCAATTTATTGCACAGTTTTTTTAAACAATAAATCAATTTATGTATAAATATGGCCCTAAAATTGTTTCCAGAATTCTGTTATAATTCTACTACCCAGCTTCTCCAGATAAACATAATACCTCCTTCCAAACCTCTTTTGCAAAGGAACTGTCCAAACGTATATGTTGGATGGTCTCCTCATCTATTTGGTATAAATAACAGAATCCTGGTCCATTCTAGGTTCTCTTATAAAAATGATCTCAAGTTAAAAATTTATTAGTCAAAGCTAACCAAAAAGAAATCCTAGATTTGATTGGAGCCTTAACTTCCAAAGTGGTTTTGACCACCAACACTCAGTTGGGGCCTTATAAAAAAACATAGCTTTGTGTCTGATACTGACAGAGTATACATTGTTGGGTTCCAAGACTATACCTCTGCCGAGTCATCTTCTTCTCTAAGTTGACTGTAATTTTTCACTAGCGTTTCTATCAATATGATTTTCATTGGATGGCCTCCTCTCCCTCCAAGAGTAAATTCCTAGCTGACTTCCTACTATGCTGCCACAAATTACCACTGCCCAAATCTGTAGCATTGGCAATAAAGGTAATGTCCTGCTGTCATAGCTTCTCTCTGATGCCTTCAGAAAGAATACTTGTTGATGATGACTTGTTTATTTGTAGCTTCTTACTGAGTCCTTCTTCAGAAGCTTGACATACTTTCAGATGGTCAAAATCATCAACAGGAGGTATCATTAATGTGCTTGTGCTCGACATACTTTCAGATCTTCATGTTCCTCATCCTATTATTGCCATACGATTCATAAACAATTCTCTATGAAGCTTCTCAGCAACATGAGTATGCATTATGGATCACACCATTGCTTGCTCTTCTTGATCTCCAACAACATTATAAGCTGGAGACAAACACCTCTTAGTTGGCATTGGTGACTGATTAATGTAAGGTGGCCTAATCATTTAGAAAGACCCACTATGCTACTAAATAAGTCCCCCCATATTAGTCATTAAATTAAGATTCTAATTAATGTAAGTTGGCCTAATCATTACAAAATACCCACTATGTTATTAAATAGTCCACCATATTAGTCATGAGCTTATACTTGAAAGATATTGTTTTGTACTTGGCTGGATCAATCTATCAGATATTGATGTTAAGGAAGCTGGTGCTTTGCCATGGAGTCCTGAATTGGGAAGAGACAAGTTGCTTGAAATTGAATACTTCATAAGTTTTAGCAGAATTCCGCGCCATAATGTTCATTTTGGCCATACAGGGGAGCTATCACAGCTGGCAAATATCATTCTAGATATACTCTCTCAGCTTCAAACATTATACAAAGAGCATAGTGTGAAGGAAAGGGGTTGGTTATTCTTAAGGCACAGTGCATGGCTGTCTTTAATTTTATCATTGCTCCAGGCAGGTCTGTGGAAAGTCCAAAATGTCAAAATTCCATGCAAAACATAAATTACACTTCAAAGTTCCAAAATGTCAGCACCCAGCATCCTCTTCCCACCTCACCCCATACATTTCCATCAAAATTAAAGTTAAAGGAAAAGAGTATTATTGTTCAATTTTTCCATTACATCGTCATATGTCAGATGCTTCTGATATGTATCCAGATAAAAAAACAATAGTAACATACATTCACACCATTTTGACATATTCATGTCACCCACAGTGCACAATCTAAAATGTTAATTAATTGATGTATTTCCCTTGTTTTCAATGATTTAATAAGATTTATAATGGATTTTGCTAATAATGGTAATTGTTGAGAAGCTGTCCTATGCTAGCTGGAGGTTTCTTTCACACACAGTTCGGTTCCTTCCACCCAAATTCAATTCCGGATCAAATGTTTAAAGATTATCACATTTCCAGTTGTCTTCGCATAAATTGGGCACATAGATTTTGAAAATTGAAGGCCTAAAATGTTTGTGTGTCTCCATGCATGACCAGGTCACTATGAAAAAACCTGGATCATTGTTTAAAGGTACAATCAAAGTACCTCTCATGCACAGACAATTGGACAATAGATATGGAGATCAATATTATAGATATCATTCATGTGCATTACTGCTTGCAAGGTTTAGGTTGTAATCATGGTCAATCATACCCATAGGAAAACATAATGCAAATTTCCATCTTTAGAAGTTTGTAGGGATAAAAAATTTAAATACATAGAAATCATAATCATGAAAGATGGGACTTCCTTACAAGGATGATAAATGTGAAATAACACTGTAGACTAACATAAATCTCAAAAGTAAATATCTCATCAAAGATAACATGAAATATGTAACAAAAATATTACAAAATAGAGAGATCTTTTCTGTTGCCAAATTTCTGTGGTGGTTAGTTGTTGATGTTGCTGTCGGAGAAACCACAGTATCGAAAAGACCGAGTCGACGTTTCGGATCCATATCAGGATCCATCATCAGGACAAAGTCGAAGGTGGAGAGAGTGAGAATCATCAATAAATACTGAAGCCGAGTAAAAGTCTCAGGTCGGTCGCGGAGATTAGGGTTTGCTAGGTTAAAAAATTATATTATCATACCAAAGTGTGCGGAGAAGATATTCTTTAAACCTATTTTCTGGAAAAATAAAAAGTTTATATTATTAAAATTTTCTACACTAGCTACATTAAGACATTATTAAAAGTTTATTTAAGAAGTTTATAAATTTTTTTATGAAGTATAGGGTCAATTTCAAAATGTCAAAATGTCTTATTGAACAAGTTGTGTTTTATTGATAATCACCAAAATGAACAAAAGAAACATTGTTCTTTTAAGTTTGAAAGAAAATGCAATGATCAAAAGGAACATTGGTCATTGATATTCACAAAAATTCCTGAAAATGGATTATTTTTTTGCTGAAGCCATATCTTAAATGTATCCCATATGATAGTTCTATATCATGATTAATATCCAGATAGTTCACCATCCTACTCATATTCCTCATGGAAAACGACAAAATCATGTTGCAAGTATCATAGTTAACTTGGACGCCAAGTACTATGAGATGAATAGTTGTCATTATCAAACTTGTAAACAGAGAATGAGCACTTGCAATCTCTTCATTGTACTAACACTCTTCAATCTCTAGCTTAGATGGTAAGACACAATCCTTGCAGAAAATAAGACTCTCTCGTCGCTTTCCCACCTACGAAGAACAATGTAAGTAAGAAAACATATATAGATAAAGACTCAATATATTTAAGTAACATAAAATAAATATCAATGACATCAATTACAAGTAATAAGTTCATGTAACAAGAGTTACTACCTTTTTCCCATTGTGAAAAAACTTAAAATCATTGACATCATCCAACTCCAATTGTTGTCTTACATCAAATAATGTCCAATTTTCTTCCATTGTCAAGGATCTAAAGCATTGCCCATTTTTCAAGACATCAACTTGTATGATAGGGGAATGTGTTCCATCATCATCATCTTGCTCTATTGGAATCCAATTCCATTGTTCTGATATACGAACATATCTCCATCGGCGAAACTTGAATGAAATATATAACATTTGTCTTGCTATCCAATACCTACAACAATGGATGGAACATCACATAAAATATCACTAGTAGAAACATAATGATATTGCAATCTATTCTATTAGGAGCCATAACATGAGACATAAAAAAAACTCACCTAAATGATAGCTTGGTATGATTTACCCGACATTCTATTTGTTCCCCATGTTTGTCATGGATTCTTGTATCCCAACCAGAATGGAAAATATCTGATAATAGTTCCTTAGAAGGTGAGGATGTCATGTATGTTTTATTCGTTTCCCTAAGTGAATTTTCATTCTGAAAAAAATATCGAAACACCAAAAATGGCATAAATATGCTTAAATGCACACCTACACCTCCACTTTCCTTCATTCCAACTTGTACCTCTGAATATAACTTATAACGAAAAGAGCTTAAAATTGTATGCTCTATATTTGGCCACTCATGGTATTGAAATGTTGGTAATGGGATTTCTTGGAGTTCTCCACATGCTCTACTTGTTTTTGGAAGGATGTAGTTGTACTTGTAAAACCAAATACCTTCATTCCTTAGCCATTTATCATCCTTGTTAGAGTACACTAATTCACCAATTTTTGAATGCACAACTTTCAATATGCTAGTGATAGACTTGATCGGCTCCCATTCTTCCCAATTTGATATGCATAAGCCTATGAACATATAATCATTAGAAATGAAAATAAACATATAATGAATAAATCATGAAATAAGGCTTATTTATAATTGAAATATAAAAGAAATAAAATGGTAAATACTTACAATTA
This sequence comes from Pseudotsuga menziesii, assembly GCA_001517045.1. Classification (NCBI taxonomy): domain Eukaryota; kingdom Viridiplantae; phylum Streptophyta; class Pinopsida; order Pinales; family Pinaceae; genus Pseudotsuga; species Pseudotsuga menziesii. Next base: position 16,323 of record LPNX011091641.1, on the reverse strand, counting down.
GCATTGATTCGAGGAAAATTTGGTTTCTTGGAAATAGACTCCTTTTGAATTTCTTTCTTGTCATATACATGAGCTACAAGCACTTATTTCACTTTTCTTCGTCCTTCTTCCATCTTAAACTTTTTCACAACGCCCTTCCAATGTCGTTCAACATCTTCTAGGTATCTTGTTTTCACCTTATGATCACCTTTTCTAGATGGTTGCATTGTAACCCATTCACCAACAGACAATTTCAAAGGAATCCAACTCCCTCCATTGTATTTTTTGTTGTAGAGTACAATTGAACTCAATTCATTATTTGGACGTCGATTTGACATTTTTTATGAAAGTGACCTACATACAAAGTAGTGATGATAAGATAAATGTTGTATGATTATACAAATCCTATGAATACTAACAAGTAATATATAGATATGTTAAAAGATGAAACTTTCTACCTATATATAAGGCCTCTTTAGAATTTTACCATACAAACAAATAGTTTATTTTTAAAAACCCAGGCTGTTATTTGCTTATACAAAGGTTACCCTAGATAGAATCTTCAAGGATTTAATGTGAACCGGACTGGAACCGGCAAAAAACCAGGTAAAAAACCGGCTGAATAAAAAATACATAAAATATTTTGTTCTTTGAAATGGTTTTCAGCATAACAGCACACTTGAGGATGGATTTAGTGCTGCCAAGATCACAGCCCTAGACAGAAATGGTTTATCAGCAGAAATAACTGAGTAGGGCAGTAGGTAGGCCTAACCATTGGAATATGTAAAATGGGAATGCAAGAAGATCTGTTATGCCAACCCAAATGGGTGACAAGAGGAAGCCCAAAGAAAAGGAAATATATTCCTCATCTGGATAAAAAATTTCATTGTTTATTTAATACATGTTACATGTTCACAGTAATTCAACCACATCCAAATCCCTCTCTATTTCTGAGGCTGTTTCAAAGTACAAGATCAGATAGAACCCCCAGAGAGGATTTACTGGGTCAAAAATATGTGGTGGTCCATCAGGAAATTGCATTTTCATCCAAAACTACCTTGACTTCACAGGATGTGACAAAGTTTCCAGATGATCTACCAGCAAGCGTACCCCCATAGGCATAGATATTATCAATCCAGTATGCAAAATCATAAGCATTGTCAGTGTTCACATCTATAGACTATATACAGTAATGTTATAATACCATTGAAATCTGCCTGAAGTGTTTGGGCTTGAATCAGAGGTCTCCAAACTGTTAATTGTTGATGGAGAGAAATTTTGGCTCAGATCCAAGTTGAATGCTCTGGGGGGCCAACTTAAATAAAAGCAGATTTGGGAATATGACCAGCCTAAGTTCATTAGTGTCTAGGGCCAACCTTTGTTTAATTAAGGAATGACCAATTCTAAATAACCGATTGAGTCCATAGAGCTTGTGATTGGCTTAAGTTTGTATTCACATGGAATTGCACTTTGCACTTTGCACTTTGTCAATAAAGTAGACAGTGGGGATAGATGGAATGCATCGTATGTGTGACTAACATTGTCTATTTTCTGGTTTTTAAAAAAAAATTGAGTTTCCTGAGTCCCCAGTCCAGACCCGGTTCGGTCGGTTTTGGCTGGTTCGGCCGGTTCCATACCCGGTCTGGAAAAAAATCTGGTTTTTTCAAAAAAAATTGCTGACCGGACCGGCCAACCCTGTAAACCGGTCAGACCGGCCGGTTTTGCCGGTTCCGGTCCGGTTCCGATAACGCTGAATTAGCCCAGAGCATTTTGTAAATACACATCTTCCATGTTTCTAGATCTACTACAAAATTATTAAACATGCTCTCTCTTTTCTAGCTTCAAATTTCTTTTTGATTTCATATGTTAATGTCTTAATCCTTGTTCCCTAATGTTATGGACTCAACCCTTCCAACAACTGAACTAATTGCCTTCCCATCTGTAATGATTTCTTTCTCATCAAAGATAAAGAGACTAGTACTGATACTGCTGCAGATATCGATGATGAAGTTGTTACCAATATAGAGTTTGACAACTTCACACTACAGTAAAAGCTATGGACAGAAAAATTTCCGCTGCTGTCAATGGTTATGACAATGATAATGATACACCAAGAGGATTCAAGCTCAACAATGGAATTTCTCATGTCAAAGTCATCATTATGTAAAACATCAAATAAAGGAATAAAATACTTATCAGCCCTTTGTGCATCATCCTCAAAGGGAATAAAACGGCCCTTGTAACTTCTGACAACAATAGAGAAAAAAAAAGAATTAGTAGCCAACACCAAAGACTGGGTAATTGAAAAATCATTAAGACTAGCACAGAAAGAGCTTGCATGTCCTAAACAAAAATCCCTCATGGGCTTCCAAGTTCCTAGTATTTGAGCAGACTTGAGGAGTAACTTTTACTATGGGCACTTCTTACCATTTGTGGCTTTGCATCATCACGGATACAATCACGATATCACAAATGTAACTTTTACTATGGGCCCTTCAGTTCCCAAAGAATGAGCAAAGTCTATATCCTCAAGCACAGCTAGATCCTGATGAGGCTGCCACGAACTAGAGAGCGGAAATCTCCAAACAAGGTAGCACACCAATGAACCCTACCCTGAAGTAGAACTTAATATTAATCCTGAAAATACTTCCTATGACCCTTAGCAAACTAGCATTCCAAAAACATGCTCTTCAACCATCCATGGACAATGATAGATATTAGGGCAAAGACCATCAAAGAGCCCACTCTTGGTAAATCGAGCCTTGGAAGGAATCTCCTGATATATGACTAGCTAAGGAAAAAATCTCAGCTTATAAGAAAGTTGGATGGACCAAATAGCGTGGAATCTAGGAAAACATCTAGCTCTGAACCAGTCAACACCCATCTTGCATTGAGAACAGGGGATAACTTGTTAGAGTATAAGGCTTGTTAGAGTATAAGTTTTATTTTGTTGCTGCAGTTGACACCTTCCGAGTCATATCGATCCAAATAGGAAGAGCTGTTGTTTCTCTGGATGGAAAGAACATTTGGAGGACCTGCAAAAGACTATTTGATTTCTAAAACTGTGATTCTATATGTGAACAGAGCATGTACAAACAATCCGCTAAAGGAGTTGACACCAGTAATGAAAACAAGAAACAATAATAAACACACAACTATATCCTTTTATTCTCACGGTTGAAAATATACAATCTGACCAGAAGTATAGATTCATACAAGTCGAAAGAAAAACAATTATCCTGCCAGAAGTATAGATTCAGTTTTCGACCTATTTCAATTGTTACTAAAGATGGAATTGTAGATGCGTTTCCAAGCATTAC